>JASDDO010000029.1:319713600-319999821 GCA_030015575.1 Agapanthus africanus
GATCGAATGCTCGTCGCAAACTTCAGTAGACGGCTGCACCCCCGATACCGCCGACGAAGTGCACCAAGGCGGAACACCGCTACCGCGAGCACCCTGACGGATGCTTTTGGCGATGGGGTTCTCCTACAGTCACTTGGTCGGGGCTATGGAGTGAGGCTGTCTATTAAGTTTACCCGGCGAGTATCCGCGTACGCTACGTGATTGCGACGGACTTTTGATCACATCAAAATTCCGTGGCAACCGATCAAGTGAGACTAAACTGCTATGTTTATAACATTCATTTAGTTATCTCATAACTACTTGTGAATTCCAATTATTGTATCACATTCCGGATAAATAGAAAATGTTAAACTTTCCGATCGAACATTCTAACACCCAAGTTTTCCCGATACAGATCAACACATGAAACTAGTCTAACAACATTTAGTTCGTACCTCAGTACCAACGGTCCAGCCGTAGAAGGGTCAAGCCAACGCCTCACATGTGGCACGCCGTACTGCCCCAAACCCGAAGGTTCAAAGGGCAGTTCAAGACGGTCACATAATCGAGTTAAGGTTTGTTGTCTTCTAGAGGGACCATCGCGTTACTTGCACTACTTAGAACGTCGTTAAACTACGGAAAAATCCAACACTTGGAAATTTCCCGACAGGGGAAAAATTGGGTATTTATATCCGGTCGAACTTTTTAACATATTCTAAAATTTATCCGGAAAGCCACACAGACAAAATTTGATATTCCGATCGAAACTCCGAAACCCCAAAACCACCTCTGAGAATTCAACTCTTGAAAAATTATTAAAAATTCCCAGAAAAAGAAGCACTGGAAATAAAGAATTACTGTGCAAATAAAATAAAATAATTCTGCCGTACCGCCGCGTAACCGCCGCACGAGCCTTGCTCGTGCCGCGGAACCGCGGCAGTTTGAAGGAGATAGGGGCACGAATTTCACAGTTTTTCTTAAATTCACCTGCTTATTATTCTGCATATTTTTAATGTTGAAAAAGACCTATTTTTAGAAAAAGTCCAGAGAGCCATTTTGATGTGTGGTTTAGGGTTCGTTTGGGTTTCAAATTCCGTCTACGCCTAAGGCTCTAGCTAGGCTCTGATACCACTGTAGGGTTCCTAGGCACGCTAGTGAGGTCTCCCAAGCCATCAACCATGGCAATTTCAAATTTTACGGTGCCTACAAACCCTAAACTACGGATCGTCGGCTAGATGTCTAGGCGAAAAACTAACTAGTTAACACTTAACTAAAAGGATATCGGAAATACAACCTTTGTAGATCCGGTGCTCCACCTCCATAGCTCCGCAACGAAGTCGTCTCCGCTGTCCAAAACAAATCCGGGCTCTAGAGTCGGCTTCGTCGGAGAAAAAGCGAGCTAGGTCATCGATGTCCATGCCGAAGATGATCTGCGTCGAGGCATCGCTAAATCAAGCTCCACCTTCACCAAGCCCTAAAACTTGTGAAGGAAACACACTTTACTACTTGGCAAGAGGTAGAGGATGAAGAAATAGGAAGTGGGTAGACTTTAGAATTGGATTTCTCACTTGTTTGCTCAATTTACCATTGATGAAGAAAGCTTTTTCTTCTTATGTTCAAGGAAGAAGAAGAAGAAATGTTATGATAAGTTATTTAAAAAAGAAAAGAATATCCAAACTTATCATAATGCAAACCATGGTCAAGTGTAGAGATTAAACTAGGGTTAAATCAAAATGGTTAGGTTAAGCATGAGATAAAAATGGTGGACAAAGTCAAAGCTTCATGAATCTTCAACTACAAACAAAGAAAGCCACCATTCTTCTCATTTCTTTTTCCAAAAAGAAAATAAATAAATAAATGAATAAATAGATATGAAAAACAAAACCCTAACCATTTAAATAACCATGGTTTAATCTTTACACAAAAACCCTAGCATAACATGTATCATCAAACATGATACAATCAAGTGCACAAAAAAATATATCACATATACAATGTGCACTCTCGAGTGAGAATATCCATCTTAAGTAAACCGATACTAGTTGATGCAAACTAATATATCAAATATATAATTATGCATTAAATCATTAAATCAACACTTGATTTAACGATCCGGTCATATCGTATATAACCGACTAGTATGCAATGCATCGGTTTATCGAATCAACCCTTGATTCGATAACTAGGGTATATCGCATATAACCTAATCGATACATTCATCGTGAGAATGAAATACGGTATCACATACACGCATTATTCTCGGTCCCGCACATATCTCATATGCGCTCCTATTTCGTTTCGCTTGAGCCAGGAAACCTCTGTGTAGGACTCTAAAGACTCGTCAATACGCCGGCAGCAGGTGATGATCATATCAAACACCCACAAGCCGCAAGCGGTCTGCCAAACGTAACGGCCACCCGGGTATTGAGCGATCTGAGGATCGACGAGCAAGCCCGCTCACACTCCAGTGAATCCAACCAGTAACACTACCGTACAGTCCGGTCTGATCGTCTGATCTGTCGCATATCTCGCCTAGGGATGGTAAACGTCAGACCCCAATAGCTCGATAAGTCGGTCGATATGAGGTCTATAACAATTCGAGAAACTACTGGTAACACTTACCAGTAAATCTCAGCAACCCTGGCCAGGGATTTCCTGTTATAGCCAATCGAACACAGCGCAACATCAACTCCCTATACCAGGAGAGACGAATCCCCTCCTATCGCTCATTGCCTCCATGTGACTCGGGACTGTACCCAAAAACCACCGTTTTGCACGCCCTCTTGGACGTGGTAAGATGGAAATCAAAGCACAGTGGGAACCACACAAGACTCTATGACGATCTCGGGTCAACAGACTACTCTGTACCAGTGTCACCAGAGAACTGCCATCTGACGTGAGGTATAATACCATCTGGGAGTTCTCGGCGAGTCCGTCCAGTGTACCCAGTCTCTACTGAGCACCCGTATATCATCTCTGATGTCAAACACCGATGGATATGGGATCATCCATCGCCCATCTGTATGGGTCGAGAAGGTACACGCTAGTCTACTCTGGTATATCGATGCCCCGTCTCGATACACCCACGACTAGGGACTTTGAAGGATGTACTTATGGACTACCATGTCCCCACTAGTATGATCCGCATCATAGTCCAGGTAGTCAAGTACAGATCCTAAGGGCTTTACCAACATGTAACAGAGAGACAATCAGCATACACGTTAAGGTAAAGGGTAACCAGATAGCATACTATCATGTCGAGCAAGAAAGTCCTCCCTATATATGTCCCAGCATCCACTATAATATACATCCTGTGTACAGTAATGGCCTCTAGGGCATACATATAACTAACATTACGCTCCTAGGAACTCTGCGAATGAGCTTGGGGTCGGTCTTCCTTGTCGAAGATGATCTGCCCGAGAGAACCCTAACCTAGGCATTAGCTTCACACTAAATCTACTAGTGAAGCAACTAGTGAACAAGACTTGCTAGGAATTGGCCACTAGGATGTAGTAGTGGTTATTCTCTATGTTTTTCTCTTTTTTTGTTTTTCTTTCTCAACTCACTAAAACTCAAGAGAAGAGGAAAAAGAAGATAATGGTGATGGTGATGAAAATATCAAGCATGACTCGAAAAGAATCATTATCTCTTCATATCTTTTCTTTTCTTTTCTTTAAATGTGAGAATGTATGGAGTTGTGACTCACTATGGTGAGTCACAAGCCCACACAATTCTCATATGATCAAGAAGAGATAAGAAGAGAAGAGAGAGCCACCTCATATGCACACATATACATATGTGTATACACACACACAAATACATACACAAGACATGAATACCGTATTCGTATCAAGACACGAATACCCTATTCGTATCAATACATGAGTACTCGTATTCGTATGAAGACATGAGTACCCGTATTTGTATATACAAATACCCATATTCGTATCAAGACACAAATACGCGTATTTATACAAATACACGTATTCGTATAAATACCGTATTTTATCAAAATACAAATACCAAAGAGAGAAACACCAAAAAGAGATATATATAATACTAGCTCACATTTAATCCAAATGTGATAATCTGGCTATCTTTCAAACTTGCTAGTATAAACAAAATGTTCGATTAAAAGTATGTGTACAAAAACACGTATTTAATCGAACCTAAGTACGTATCAAAATACATACACTACATCATTTTTCCTAAACTGGGAAAACCATTATGTGGCACTCTAAAGACTTGACAATATGCTAGCAGTGGTTTTAACCACAAGCACGTCAGTGACACTAGTTGTACGTAACGGCTGTCCAGGTATTGATCGAAAGGAAGATCGAAAAGCAAACTTGTCTGTATCCCTACTAAGCCTGAAAGTGACAATCTCCATACAGTCCGATCTCTTCGCCTGAGAGTATCGCATACTGGGTCTGGGGGTGGAAAACGTCGGATCCCTAATAACCCAATAAGTCGTGTCAATATGGCTCAAAACCATCCCGAGAAACTACTGATATCACAATCAGTAAATCTTAACTGCCTTGGCCAAGGTCTTATGGTGATGACCAATCGAACACTACGCGACATCAACTCCCTATACCGGGAGAGATGAATCCCTTCTATCGCTCACTGCCTCTAAGTGCTTCGGGATTGTACCCAACCAAAACCTATTTGCACGACTATTTAAAACCGTGGTAGGGTAACAATCTAAATACAGTGGGAACACACTCGAGATGGATGACGATGTCAGGTCGAAAGACTAACATGTACCTATGTCACCAGAGAACTACTATCTGACGATAGGTATATTACCATCCAAAAGTTCTCGACGAGTTCGTCCAGTATAACTCATAACCTAATGAGCACTTGCATACAATCTTTGATGTCGAACACTAATGGCTGTAGGACAGGCCACCTTCCCTCATGGGAATAAGAAACGTATACACTAGTCTATTTCGGAGTATCGATGCCCTGTCTTGAAACTCCAACGACCAGGGACAATTTAAAGATGTGCTTATAGACCATCTAGACCCCCACGAATATGATCGCCATCACAACTCTTGTAGTCAAGCAAAGATCTTACGGGCTTTACCAACATGTATTCGAGATACGTAATATAAATAGAACATATACACATGTTGAGATAAAGATAAATCAGATAGCATACTATCATATCGAGCAAGATTGTCCTATACATATATATTTTAAGCATCCACATGTAATATACAATCCTGTACTATACAATAATGGCCTCTAGGGCATATACATCCAACATTTTTAACTATATAATACGTCAAATTGATCATGTATGATTTTATTTAGAATTTACTTATATAGTCATTGTTTATTATCTAGTTAGAGGGGATGCATCCACGTCCGGGTCACCGATTGTTCCTTATCCGAGGAACTATCGTGTCGCTCGTACTGTTGCCCTGACGCAGGCTCGTGGTGATATCGCTGAGGGTATATATTGCACTCCAATTTTCATTAGTTCTTGCATTCTAAATATTTTTTTGTCTTGATATTGCATGTATATCTATATATTTTACGAATGCAAGGCAGCCACGGCCCGTTCGGAGGACTCGAGGGCCGAATCAGTCCCGTAAGCTGAGGCCCGATCCCACTAAGGGGCAGGGAGCACTCCCCCCATCTTTACCTTCGATGGCCGCTACAATGGCGATCGTGCCGAGAGATTCAGCCGGTATTTGGGATGAGAGCCGTCACCCTAAGAAGTATCCTCTTCATGTTGATTGGGGCGCGTAGCACAACTGCTCCTTTGACGAGGTCTAGAACCAGGCTCAGGTATTATTATATATTTTTATTTGATTTATCAAATAAATTTACTATCATTTGACACTTATAATTTAAAGACATTAATTTCCTGTATTTGCAGGTGGATTACGCCTTTCTTGTAGTAGATCCTAATGACCCTGATGATGAGGAGTATAGAGAGCCTGATCTTCATGCTATTTACCGGGGCCTCAAGGACAACATGCAAAGTAAGGTCTAGTATAATAGGAATAAACTAAAGTCGGATTTGGATGGCTTATGGCTGGTGACCCCTGAGAAGGTGAGAGAGGCTCTCCTACAGTCTCTCGCTTTTAGCGGGGTTGATTTAGAGATATGGCCTCTCATGTGCCAGTATTGGGCGTTTGAGCGCAAGAAGGTTTGTAATTTAAATATAACTCATTATTTAGTATATAATTTATTTTTTATTGCTAAATGTCACGACCGGGAAATGGCACGTGACCGACACTTAGATCACATGAAGTCTATAGGGTCCCACCGTAACCCAAGTAAGCCGAAAACCCGGAAATCTAAACCTTCTTAATAAAATAGCGGAGGTGGAGTTTTGCAAAGGGGGTATAATTGAAATCAAGTTTTCTTTTTAAAGTATATGTAAAGTTCGTTTGAAATGCAAGTGAATTATATTCTATAATTTGAAAACGTTTTCGTCATTTGAAATTTGGACAGCACCTCCTTTGTAAATTTCAATCCAAAACCAGTACATAATAAGTATAATATAGCATCTCCAAGCGGGAGCCAGCTCTTCGCCAATCGGCAGAAACAACCACGCAAATACGAAGGTATGACGCCCGAGGCGAAGATCAACACAGAAAAGAAAGTACAGAAAAACCAAAACATCATCAAACCCAAAATAAAGAATAATACACACATCTCGCTCTAAGTCTCAAACAATATACAAGTATCTGGTTTCTAAGTCTACCAAATATACATAGTCTGGTTGATGGAGCTTTTAATTAGATACAAATGAATAATGAATATACAACGGTGGTTACGCTCTGTACTGTAACCCACCTACCAATGCAAATCATCTAGAAAGGAGCAATGTACCAGCAAGCCGCTACTGAATCCGAGCGGTCGATACTGTAAGAAAACTATGGCACAGCGGCGGTGAGTTGCCAAATCGTGAGTAGAAGATATCGGCAGGTAGAAATCGAATGTATAACGATCTCCTAGGTCATACTGTAATATAATAATATCGTACCGTGTGGTATCTAGGGTGATCGTGTATAGATAAGTGTAATAATAATAATATCGTGCATGTATCAATATATGGTACCAAGTCATCCTTGTCATATGTATGTATATACGTGTATCATCTAACATGTGTCCATCAACGACACATCAAATCATCATTAAACCTGAGTGCCCAGTATCGACACTCGAAATCATTACAAAGCCCGTGTCCAATAAATTCTCATATCTCATATCTCAGGTACTGTTTCATCAGATCGGTCCTCATATCCATCTGTCTCATATCACTCCGGTCTGTATCCTCCGGATATCCGCCGAGTCCGGTACTGTCACCGGTAGGTAGTGTTCCCCTGCCGAACTCAACGCCTTTCTATATGAACTTCTTTCCCTGGGGTAGGTAATCATCATAGCTCAGCACCGAGAAAACTCATGGTGGACGTCGAAATATCATATTAAGAGAAACCGCGTTTTTAAAACAATCATAAGACTTTATGATATATTTGCGGTTTCTCAAAATCCAGAAATCTCATGAAAACAGAATCTCATAAGCATGTAACCATAATGGAAATGTAAGTACAAGCACAGAACAGTACTACAAGTATAGCAAGTGTTTTCATATGGGCGTGTCATGCAACCAGGTAAGTAAGTGTAATATCGGAACTGGTATGTGCGGTAATGAATACTAAACAATAACTATAATTCTTCAGGTTAGAAGGCGATACAGTGACATAGCGATTTCTAATGTGTACGTGGCATGGCAATTACCGATGATGTGTGTATGAGTTGGTGAGAAGGTGTACATGCAACATGCGCATCATTGGTAATGGTGCGCGTGTCCTAGCAGACAAAGTCGTAATAAGGTAAGTACACGAAGCGTATGATATATATGACATAAAGGAAAAATAGTACAAGCGTTTACGGAAATAAGAAATCATAGCGTGAACAGTATAAAATACGTAACTACGTATAAGCCATACGGTTAAAGTTAAAATAGTACGAATCGTTGTTTTTGAAAATAAGGGCTACAAGGTTTTAGAAAAAGATACCATTTGAAAATCCATAGCGTTTCTTGAAATTATCATTTAAAAGTGCATAACGATTCGTTAGTTTGAAAATAAGTATGGCTATAAATATACCATAATATCTACCTAATGATTTTAAATCAATATTTCTCGAGTCGATATATATATGTCGGCGATCTATCCTCGTCATATCACGTACGGTATTATCAATCAATAGTACGGATCTATAGTCACGTACATCACATCTTCTCATATCTTCATATATCATCTCATGTCATACCGTATCATGTCATATCATATCATATATATATATATCACCTCATATCCTCATACCAGATCATATCGACTCGTGTCATCATATCTGATCATATCCTCATCTCATTATATCATCTCGTAATTATCCTCATGTTTATATATATATATATATACACACACACACACACTAAGAAAAACTAGAACTAGGGATATACCTTCCTACACGTACACCACTATTATTTATTGTATCCTAGAACCCTATTAGCTAAGTATACACATCTAAATTATCTATATATAACTGTATCTCTAGTATCTTAGTACTACAGTTGCGGGGGTTCTATACGCAATCCACCCGACTTCCTCCGTAGATAAACATGTACTCACCTACTTTGCCTTGCTTTAGACGATCCCGACGAATGTTTTGCCCTCCATCGTCGTCCCGGAAGTCTACGCGCTTGTACCTACAAATCAAGTCCACAACCAAAATCTAATGAAACCCGAATCGAATTCCATAGAAATCTATATCCAAAACCGATAAGACAAGCGATGTTAGTGTATATGCCCTAGAGGCCATTACTGTATCATACTAGTTTGTATATTACTTAATGGAAGCTTGGGATATTCACCTTGTATAAACAATCTTGCTCAATATAGTAGTATGCTACTTGGTTTGTTTCTACTTCAATGTGTACTTGTGTTTATTTCAGTATATCACTTATACGCATTAGTGGAGCCCTTAGGATCTTTGCTTGATTACCAGCATTGTGATGGCAGTCACACTAGTGGGGGCTGGGTAATCTATAGGCACATCCTTATACAGGTCCCTAGTCGTAGGACTATCGAGACAGGGCATCGATACTCCGGAGTAGACTAGCGTATGCGCTTCTCATCCCAGTGTGGGAGATGGTCTGTCCCACAGCCATCAGTACGTCGTACTGGAGATAGTATACGGGTGCTCGTTGGGTTACGAGTACACTGGACAGGACTCGTCGGGAACTGACAGGTTGGTATTATACCTATCGTCAGTTATCAGTTCCCAGGTGACATGAGTACAGCTTAGTCCGCTGACTTGACACTGACACTTCGCCTCGAGTGTGTTCCCACTGCACTTTGATCACTACCCTACCACGGCTCAAAGGAGTCGTGCAAACAGGTGGTGGTTGGGTGCAGTCCCGAAGCACTTGGAGGCAGTGACGGTTAGACAGGATTCGTCTCTCCCGGTATTGGGGGTTGACATCGCGCTGTGTCTAGGAGAGCCATTACACGAGTAGTCCCTGGCCAGGGCAAGCGAGATATACTGGTAGGTTTCCAGTGTTATCTCAGGGTGTTTTGGGCTTCACTCCGACACGACTTGTACCGCTATTGGGGGACTGACGTTTTACCGCCCCCTAGGCCCGCCATGCGATGTATCAGACGAACAGACCGGACTGTACGGAGAATGTCACATTCAGACTCAGTAGGAGTTCAGATGGGGTTTCACCTCGTCAGCCTTCTTGTCGGCATCTACCTGGGGACCGTTATGCACAGCTAGTGCCGCTTGCGGTCTGTGGTTAAACCCACTGCCAGCGTAGTGTCGAGTCTTTAGAGTCCCACACAGAGGGTATTCGCCTCTGGGCAAAACAGAGTAGAGGTCGCATGGTTTTGCGACAGGGTTCGTTCTCATCCGCGCACTTGTGCACGTTTGGAGTCCGGACGGATTATACTGGCAGGCTCTGGTTTGAGCCAGATACTGGTATATGTTTTGGGGGTTGCTTTTATATCTTGGTATTCTTGTTTTTCGGAACGAGAATGCAGGTGTGTATGCACAGTTGCTTGAGGCGGAGAATGAGGTTTTTCATTAGGGTTTCGGAACGGGTGCGTATGCACATTTGACAGTCTTCATTTTCCAAACCCTAATGGATTTATATATTATCTATTAATAATAGTAATTAAATGAGAATTATGTTATGGTTGATTTTTTTGTTGACTTGTTGACCTTGGTTGACTTGTTGACCATTGACCACCATCATGCTTTGAAAGTCTTCCTTGATTCATGCTTACACTTCATTTAAAGAAGCATGATAGTGGTCATTCCAAAATTACCATCAACTATTCTTATTTCAATTATTATCATTTAGATAATACTTTTCTTTTGCATTATGGTTGCAAGAAAGAGAAAAGATATCTCATTCTATCATAACCTCTCTCTCTCCTCATTTCATCTTCTTCTTCCTCTAGCAAAGAGAAACCTTCTCATGTGTTGAGAATCCTTCTCTTTAAAAAGAAAAGCAAACCCTAATCACTCTCTACTCATTCTAGGATGAAGGTTTAGCAAGCCGGAAACCCTAGTTCACTCAAAGATCGAGGAAGAGCCCAAAGGTCGAACCTTCGAGGTGGATCCATCTTCGACGGAAGAAGGCGACGAAAAGAGAACCATCAACCTCTACAAGGTTTGAAGAAGAAGGAGTTCAAGTTTAGGTATAACCATCTTCCATAGTAGCTAACTCTCTTTAGCAAGAATACTAGTTTTAGTTTAGACAACGATCCCGACCTTGTTTAGTCCATGTTGCCTCTTGCGATAAAAATTCGTTTTTTATACCGTTTCCGCCTCCCCGTAAGCACCGGGGGTCGCAATATAGACTTACAGTGGTATCAGAGCCTAACTAAACTTAAACTAGCTTGGTAGTGAAGTGTAACGAAGTTCGGAACCGAAAAATCGCAAAACCGGAAAAACAAAACCCTAAGTTTCTGTTGAAATTTTTTCTGCTCAAAATGAAAAACTTTATACTTGTAAATTCGTCTCAGGGTTTTCTAAGAACACCCACCAAAAACGATAGCATAATTCTTCCAAAGAGCCGCGCTTCCGCGACCTCACCTGTTCATTAGGCCGCGGAACCGCCGCAGGTTGTTTTCATCTTTGCATCGTTTTTCGTGCAGTGTTCTTCTGTGTTGGTTTTGGGATTTTTAAAATATATTATATGTGCCCAGATTTTCCAGAACAGAAATTCACTTTTGGGGTCCTATAATTCCGTATTTTTTTCGAACTTCGCTACACTTTGGCTATGATGGTTATATCTGTGATGTTTGCATGTATTGAACATCGGCTAATCGCTATAGGTCGATTAGTCGGGGTTATACATGATCTGTAATGTGCTGGAATGTGTATATGAATGTGTTGGACTGTCGCGGGTGAATAGCCGGGGTGGATGTGAGATGAGCTTTTGTTTTTCTTTCATTCATTGTAAATGTAAATTGATGTAATAATATTATTTGTTTGGCCGCACAACCGGGTCGGGGTTGTAGCCGTCATTGTATAATTCTTTTTACTGTTTTTGCTCCTAGGATAGACCCATGGTGGGGTGCACAAACTACCGGGAACTTGGCGGGTAGTTTGCCGCACCCGTAGGGGTCTTGGGTGGGGTATTTGGCTATTCACCGCGACCGTGTTATCCGCTTTTCGTTTCAGGCTCGAAAGGATTGCGGATTGCTAGTATATCCAATGTATTCATCTGTGATCTGTAATGTCTATCATTGCTTTCTATTTAGGCGTTGCTTATGTTTTACAGCCGCGCTAGCCCAGCCCCCGCTCTGTCGTTAGTTAAGTAACCTAACGAGTGATGACGGGACCCCGTGGCGAATGCGAATGGCATAAGCGTACGTCATATTTTGGTTGTTTTCTGCAATGGTAGGATTAAATGATGGGACGCATTAAAAGAACTAATGCAAGAATATCACGCATTAAAAGAACTAATGCAAGATAATAAACCAAGTTTAAGTCGATGGAACACTTTCGAAAAACCACTCGGTTCTTTTCAAAACTAACTTTTAAATGCGGAGCTTGAGCCACTCCTTCTAAAAACTATCTCGTTCCATCGATTATATCAAGTTCACTACGTTCACGGTTTTACCAAAACCATTCGTAGCCCTCCGTCGTTTCACATAAATAGTCAATAGTATTCAAGCTGTGTTTGTTGGCCAAAGTCAAGGCATAGTGATTGGTAGCTATTGGATATTCATGTGCAGCATAGATAGATGCGTTGATTTGGAACAGTCGTACTGCCTTGTTGGCCAAAGTCAATGGTATGTACGGGTGGATTCAAATTAACCTGGAGAACGACGGGAAGAACTTGACATGTGACTTATGATTTGTTGGCCAAAGTCAAGGTCATAAGAGCATGGGGCAAAAATCCACATCGGGAGTTTCATAAGTACTGAAACTTGCTAGATTTGCATACCATTTGGAGTGTGATGATTATGGTAGGATTCCTTCATTTTCGTCACGCGATGATATTTGGATCCCGATCCTACTGTGAGTATATGCTACTCCTCGGGAAATTTCTCACTAAACGATCAATGCTATAAACCTAGTAGGTGCCTAGAAAGGTGTTAGCGGGGCTACGCCCCCAGGGAAAAGAGGTTCTTAAATTAAGGAACTTCGCGAAAGCGTTGGAAAACCTCCCTCGAAGTACCGACACTGGCCTGGCTGAACGGTTAAGCAAGTATTGTACGGTGGGATTGATCCCGGCTAATTCTTCCTTTGTGGTTTGAGGAGGGATTCGAGAGACAGTGGGAGCCATCCTGTTTAGACAAATTAAAAACCATTCTAAATTTGCAAGAGCATCGTGCTAAGTGTTTCTTCTCTCCCCCTGCAGCGACCAAATCGAAATGACTGGACTTAAGTTACTTCTAGATAAAAACATATTGACAGGGCCAAACTACAAAGATTGGCTCAGGAATGTCAAATTGGCAATCTCTTACGACAAGCTGGGGTATCTTCTTACCACCAAAGCTCCCCCCGTCCCAGGTCCCACCTCCAGCGTCGCGGATAAGGAAATCCGTAAGACTTGGGAGATTAACAGCGCGAAGGCCAGATGCCTCGTACTTGCCTCGATGGACAACGACCATCAGAGGAGGCACGAGAATATGGATTTGGAATCCATATTTCTTCATACAAAAGAACTGTATGGAGAGCAGTCTCGTATCGCAAGATACGAAGTGTCGAAGAAGTTATTTTCGACTAAGTTGGCCGTCGGATCATCGGTAGCGGACCACGTGCTTAAGATGATTGGCTACACTGAGGAGCTCGCGGAACTTGGGACCACGTTGGACAGTGAACTTTATACGGATATAATTCTCCAGTCCCTTCCATCCACTTACGCCCAGTTCATACTGAATTTCA
Organism: Agapanthus africanus; assembly: GCA_030015575.1. Lineage (NCBI taxonomy): Eukaryota > Viridiplantae > Streptophyta > Magnoliopsida > Asparagales > Amaryllidaceae > Agapanthus > Agapanthus africanus. The sequence continues at coordinate 319,727,011 of JASDDO010000029.1, forward strand.
ACTTGCAAGAAAAGGAAGTTGAACTTTCAGAACTCCTCAACCTGCTGAGGAGCGCAGAGGGCACCCTACAGAAGGGTAGGGATACATCCACTTTGTTTGTAGGAGGATCTTCTTCTTCTAGGTCCAAGGCGAAAGCCAAGGGAAAGAAGAGGAAAGCCCCCGCCAAACCAAGGGGCGGTGTTAGTAAAGTGGGTACGAAGGGAAAGGAAAAGGCAACAAAAATAGCGGGGAAGCTTGTTGGTAAAGAGGAATGCTTCTATTGTCACAAGAGTGGACACTGGAAGAAAGATTGCAGGGCTTGGAAAGCCAGGACACAGGAACTGAAGCAGGTTGCGGCTTCAGCTTCAGGTGTGTATGTTATTGAAAACTGTCTTTCTATAAACTCTACTTCCTGGGTATTGGATACCGGATCAGGATCTCATATCTGTAATTCTTTGCAGGCGTTGAGAAACCGTAGGGTTTTGAAGGCAGGTGACATGACCCTCAGAGTTGCGAACGGAGCTAGCATGGATGCTAAAGCCGTGGGGGACTATCACCTGGGAATGTCAGATGGGCATGTTTTGGTTTTGCGTAATTGCTTTTTTGTACCCAACGCAACTTGTAATATCATTTCTGTATCTTTGGTTTCTAAAGAAGGTTATGAATTTGCGTTTGTAAGTAATGTTGTTAACATTCACCTTAATCAAGTTCTGATTGGGTCAGGTACATTGAGCAATGGTATATACGTATTAAACCAACCACAGATTTTCAATGTCCAGAATACACACAAAAGAAAGTCACCAGATATTAATCAGACTTTCTTATGGCATTGTAGACTGGGTCACATCAATGAGAGAAGGTTGACTAAGTTACATACAGAAGGATATTTGGATCCGTTCGAATATCAATCATATGCCACTTGTCAATCCTGTCTCAAAGGAAAGATGACAAAGACTCCGTTCACTGGACACGGAGTAAGAGCGAGCGAGCTCTTGGGACTCGTACACAGCGACGTGTGCGGTCCAATGTCTACACATGCGCGAAGCGGTTATTCTTACTTCATTACTTTTACGGATGATTTTTCAAGATACGGTTATGTCTTCTTAATGAAACATAAGTCCGAAGCTTTTGAAAAATTCCAGGAATTTAAGAATGAAGTAGAAAAACAAACCGGCAAAAGTATCAAGATTCTAAGATCGGATCGAGGTGGAGAATACTTAAGTGCCAAGTTCCTGAATTATTTAAAAGAGAATGGGATTCTCTCTCAGCTTACTCCTCCATACACTCCGCAACACAACGGTGTATCGGAGAGACGGAACCGAACCCTATTGGATATGGTACGGTCCATGATGAGTAACGCTGAGTTACCGCGATCATTCTGGGGGTATGCGCTAGAATCAGCTGCGTACCTTTTGAACCGAGTTCCTACTAAGACTGTGCCTACTACACCATATGAGATGTGGTGTGGGAAGAGACCCCATCTCAGTTACATCAAGACTTGGGGATGTCCAGCTTTTGTTAAAAAGCAGCATGTGGACAAGCTCGAGGCACGCTCAGTACAGTGTAAGTTCGTGGGATATCCAAAGAACTCTAAGGGATATTTCTTCTACTGTGAAGAGGAACAAAAAGTTCTTGTTTCTCGTCATGCCTACTTCTTGGAAACTGAGTTTTTGGAAAACCAGATAAGTGGGAGCACAGTAGAACTGGAAGAAATTCCAGAACCACGGACTATTACTGAAAGCTTAGTGGAACCAGAAGGTTCAAATGAACAGGACATTCCTACGCCGCTCCGCAGAAGTAGTAGGCAGTCTCATCCGCCCGAGAGATACTACGGTTTTCTCATAGACGGGGATAGAGAGGATTGCATCATAGACTATGATGAGCCTACTAGCTTCCAGCAGGCCGTTCAGAGCGTTGACTCGGTAAAATGGCTGGATGCAATGCGGACCGAAATGGAGTCCATGTACACCAACAAAGTATGGACGTTGGACATTGCTCCAGACGGGGTAAAACCCGTAGGATGCAAGTGGATCTTCAAAAGGAAGATTGGTGTAGATGGACAGGTTGAGACCTATAAAGCTAGACTTGTAGCAAAGGGTTTCCGTCAAAGACCTGGCTTGGACTATGACGAAACTTTTTCTCCAGTGGCTATGCTGAAATCCATTCGGATCCTTCTTGCCATTGCTGCCTTCCACGATTATGAGATTTGGCAGATGGACGTAAAAACCGCTTTTCTAAATGGAAGTTTAGAGGAGTGTGTCTATATGGATCAGCCAGAGGGTTTCATTCAGAGTGGGAGCAGCGGAAAGGTGTGCAAGTTGCTTAGGTCCATCTATGGACTAAAGCAGGCATCGCGGAGTTGGAACATCTGTTTTGATGAGACGGTTAAGGAATTTGACTTTATCAAAAATCCAGATGAACCGTGCATCTATAGTAGATTTGTAGCGAGAACTGTAGTATTCCTTGTTTTATACGTGGATGACATTCTCTTAATAGGAAATGACATTCCTATGCTACAATCTGTCAAGGGTTTCTTGTCACACAGGTTCTCCATGAAAGACCTGGGTGATGCCTCTTACATCCTGGGGATCCGGATCCATCGTGATAGATCCAAGAGGATATTAGGACTTTCACAGTCCAGGTACATCGACACCGTACTGAAAAGATTCAGTATGGAAGATTCCAAGCGCAGTAACCTACCGGCTTGTCACGGGATCACCCTCTCTAAAGAGATGTCTCCCAAGACTGATTTGGAGAGGGATCGCATGTCTATTATACCCTACGCTTCTGCGGTAGGCTCTATAATGTATGCGATGTTGTGTACCAGACCGGATGTAGCTTATGCACTGAGTGTAGTAAGCCGGTATCAGTCAAACCCTGGGGAGAAATATTGGATAGCGGTAAAGAACATTCTCAAGTACCTGAGGAGGACTAAGGAGATGTTCTTGGTGTATGGCGGAAAAGACCTCCAGATTGAGGCCTTTGCTGACTCCAGCTTCCAGAGTGACAAGGATGATTCCAAGTCCATGTCGGGTTTTGTCTTTACCCTCAATGGAGGGGCGGTGTGTTGGAAGAGTTCCAAACAGGAAACCGTTGCAGACTCGACTATGGAAGCGGAATACATCGCTGCATCTGATGCCGCAAAAGAAGCTGTCTGGATAAGGAAGTTCTTAAAAGAACTTCAGGTGGTTCCGTCCATTGTTGACCCAGTACCTCTGTATTGCGACAACAACGGGGCTATAGCTTTAGCAAAGGAACCCAGGTCCCATCAGAGATCCAGGCACATCTTGAGGCGGTATCACCTGATCAGGGAGATCGTGGATCGCAAGGAGATCGAGGTTCGGAGGGTTGCTTCAGAAGAGAACACTGCAGATCCATTCACCAAGGCCCTACCCCAGACTCAGTTCGAGCGGCTGATCGAGATGATAGGTCTTCGATACGCCAGTACATGGCCTTAGTGCAAGTGGGAGATTGTTAGTGTATATGCCCTAGAGGCCATTACTGTATCATACTAGTTTGTATATTACTTAATGGAAGCTTGGGATATTCACCTTGTATAAACAATCTTGCTCAATATAGTAGTATGCTACTTGGTTTGTTTCTACTTCAATGTGTACTTGTGTTTATTTCAGTATATCACTTATACGCATTAGTGGAGCCCTTAGGATCTTTGCTTGATTACCAGCGTTGTGATGGCAGTCACACTAGTGGGGGCTGGGTAATCTATAGGCACATCCTTATACAGGTCCCTAGTCGTAGGACTATCGAGACAGGGCATCGATACTCCGGAGTAAACTAGCGTATGCGCTTCTCATCCCAGTGTGGGAGATGGTCTGTCCCACAGCCATCAGTACGTCGTACTGGAGATAGTATACGGGTGCTCGTTGGGTTACGAGTACACTGGACAGGACTCGTCGGGAACTGACAGGTTGGTATTATACCTATCGTCAGTTATCAGTTCCCAGGTGACATGAGTACAGCTTAGTCCGCTGACTTGACACTGACACTTCGCCTCGAGTGTGTTCCCACTGCACTTTGATCACTACCCTACCACGGCTCAAAGGAGTCGTGCAAACAGGTGGTGGTTGGGTGCAGTCCCGAAGCACTTGGAGGCAGTGACGGTTAGACAGGATTCGTCTCTCCCGGTATTGGGGGTTGACATCGCGCTGTGTCTAGGAGAGCCATTACACGAGTAGTCCCTGGCCAGGGCAAGCGAGATATACTGGTAGGTTTCCAGTGTTATCTCAGGGTGTTTTGGGCTTCACTCCGACACGACTTGTACCGCTATTGGGGGACTGACGTTTTACCGCCCCCTAGGCCCGCCATGCGATGTATCAGACGAACAGACCGGACTGTACGGAGAATGTCACATTCAGACTCAGTAGGAGTTCAGATAGGGTTTCACCTCGTCAGCCTTCTTGTCGGCATCTACCTGGGGACCGTTATGCACAGCTAGTGCCGCTTGCGGTCTGTGGTTAAACCCACTGCCAGCGTAGTGTCGAGTGTTTAGAGTCCCACACAGAGGGTATTCGCCTCTGGGCAAAACAGAGTAGAGGTCGCATGGTTTTGCGACAGGGTTCGTTCTCATCCGCGCACTTGTGCACGTTTGGAGTCCGGACGGATTATACTGGCAGGCTCTGGTTTGAGCCAGATACTGGTATATGTTTTGGGGGTTGCTTTTATATCTTGGTATTCTTGTTTTTCGGAACGAGAATGCAGGTGTGTATGCACAGTTGCTTGAGGCGGAGAATGAGGTTTTTCATTAGGGTTTCGGAACGGGTGCGTATGCACATTTGACAGTCTTCATTTTCCAAACCCTAATGGATTTATATATTATCTATTAATAATAGTAATTAAATGAGAATTATGTTATGGTTGATTTTTTTGTTGACTTGTTGACCTTGGTTGACTTGTTGACCATTGACCACCATCATGCTTTGAAAGTCTTCCTTGATTCATGCTTACACTTCATTTAAAGAAGCATGATAGTGGTCATTCCAAAATTACCATCAACTATTCTTATTTCAATTATTATCATTTAGATAATACTTTTCTTTTGCATTATGGTTGCAAGAAAGAGAAAAGATATCTCATTCTATCATAACCTCTCTCTCTCCTCATTTCATCTTCTTCTTCCTCTAGCAAAGAGAAACCTTCTCATGTGTTGAGAATCCTTCTCTTTAAAAAGAAAAGCAAACCCTAATCACTCTCTACTCATTCTAGGATGAAGGTTTAGCAAGCCGGAAACCCTAGTTCACTCAAAGATCGAGGAAGAGCCCAAAGGTCGAACCTTCGAGGTGGATCCATCTTCGACGGAAGAAGGCGACGAAAAGAGAACCATCAACCTCTACAAGGTTTGAAGAAGAAGGAGTTCAAGTTTAGGTATAACCATCTTCCATAGTAGCTAACTCTCTTTAACAAGAATACTAGTTTTAGTTTAGACAACGATCCCGACCTTGTTTAGTCCATGTTGCCTCTTGCGATAAAAATTCGTTTTTTATACCGTTTCCGCCTCCCCGTAAGCACCGGGGGTCGCAATATGGACTTACAGGCGAAAGGCATATATGTTAGAACATATGGTCAACGCGTGCTAAAATAACAAAACAACCCCCGACGTTGACGTACGAACGTCAAACGACCGAGTAAAACTCAATTATCAAAAACCAAGTTTCAAAAGTCGGAAGACATCGACAGAAAACAAATAAAATGACTCCAGATTCTACCTAAGGTGAAATTAAACTTTTTTGCATATAGGGTAGGTCTAGTTATCTAATGAGTAGGCTACAGACCAAGTTTCAGACCCTAACTCCAAAATTGGGCGGAAAATTGTAGCCAAATTGAATAAAACGGTGGCCTCAATATGGGGGTTTGGGTTCGGGTTTCTAGGATGGCTTCCTATATGTGCACATCTTACTGTATCTGCTAATAAATTTTCAGAGTTCTAAAGTCATCCCAGATTCCATTTGAATATCAAAGATCAATGAAAAAACCGATATCAGAAATTTCTAAGTTCGTCTTTGAACATTTTAAACTCATTTTAATTAAGGCTACCATCACTATTAGGCCACTAGTCACTCTCTATATCCTCTACCACACCTCCACTACAAGTTTTATCCACTAAAGGTCACCATAGGAAATTCTAAGTTCATAAAATATTAACTTTTTAACTCTAAACTAATATAGGAGGTTAGGAAACTTAATAACTTGAAGAAAGTGGGTGTTTTATCTTGAATAACAACTCAAGAAAATTCCTAGATGGTTCAAAGTGCTCAAAATAAGAACTTGATACAACCATAGGGTGAAAGATGAGGTGAGAAACAATTTTTATGAAGGTGGTGTGAGGTTTTGATGAAGTTTTGGGGGTGGTGCATAGTGGTAGTGAGGGTGGAGGAGGTTGAGGATATAGGGAAATGAGGAAGATGAGGAAATGAGAAAAGAAGAAGGGTGCAAGCCATACCCCTCACACACTCTCTCTCACCCATACATCAATTTAATATTACAACCATGCTTCATATCTTTTCTTTCCTTTTTCTTTTCTTATCTCTTATCACTTTTCTTTTCTTTTTCTTTAAAAACATAACATAAAATCATATATTACAACAAAATATGTCATGACACTTTAAAATATGGTTAGCAAAACAAGCTTGGTTTAATGTAGAAATTAGTAAAAAGCTAATCATGTTTAACATTAAACTTGTATGTAAATAATTATATAATAATTTATAAAAAGCCTAAATCAATTAAATGCTTTCATAATGATAATTCATCTTAAATTCCAATTATTTTCCAAAAATATAGGTATATAATTATACCATTATACTAAAACTTGTTTTCATACTTATATAATATTCATAAAATTTATTATTTTATTATTTAAATTCCAAAAATAAAAATTTATATTTTCTGAAATGTTACACTAAATTAGAAAGATAAATCTGATTATGTTGTGCAGAAGCAAGCCCAATAGAATAAGGAGAATCGAAAGTCGACGAAGAGGAGTCGAGCTACCTACACGGGTAGCTTGAAGAACACAACTTATGCAACGACTGCAGTGGTAAATTATAATATATTTCTTTTGATATAACGCAATATGAAAAGTTATATTATATATGTGTGTTTTTGGTGAATTGCATAGAGCTCGGATTGTGGCGGAGGGTGGTACACTGAGCATGTTGCAGGAGTATCTGCGTATCCACGCCACATCGATAGTTCCAACCACGGGCACGGTTAGATATTCTGACGCTGCTATAAAGGATTATTGCATAAGTGTTAATATTCGTTCTAATTCGAATGAAATTTTGTTTTAATAAGTTTAAATTTAAATGGTTTACTTTCTGTAACGACCCCAATATTACTATACCTTCGTATTTTCTTTCTTTAGTAAAATATTGTATTTATTTATTCTTAGTATTTTCCGTATGTTTTGTTTTCTATTAAATATATTATTTTATTATTCCATTTATTTTTCCCAAACCCATTTCTTTAAACTAAATCTTAACCTATTTCAAATTAAACGCAAGACCTGACCCAGCACATAACCCAAATCCAATCTCATTTTCATTTTCTTTTATAAAACTATGAGCCCAAAAGCCCACTTTCTTTTCAAGCAACATCATATATTTAATTCTAATTAAACATGTGCATGAACAATCTTATAGCTTGTTGGTTAAGTCCTTGTATTGTTATTCCATATGTCACATGCTCAAATCCTCATTCTTACAATTATTTTTTTTATCAATTTTTATCCCTCTCATAACCTACAAATGAGAGCTTTCATTTCATCTTATTTTTAACTCCCAAAATAATTAGAAAGGTTATGAGCTATAATTTATTAGAATTATGATGGCCATAAACCTTTTTTATATGTCACTCTTCTTTCTTTTCTTTATCTCACATTTCTATCATTTCATATCTCTCTATTCATCTCTTCTTCATCCCACCTTAAATATTTCCTTTTGATCAATTCTAAAAATAAAATAAAATCTCTTTTCCCTTGAGCTTGGAGAAGCACCGGTTCCATCAAGCTTCAAAAACTCGGTTGAAGATTTTATCTAAACGGTGAGCCGGTTATTATACCGACTCATACAACCTATAAGTCCCCTCTCCTCCTCCTTTTCTTTACTTGAAATTCATCCCCTTATCATGACTCCATCACTCCGAATCTTGAGATAACTAGTTAGTCTCATGATAATGTTTTTTGTTAAAAAAAAATGGTTGAAATAAAGCACATGTGTTTACTTATAAAATCTTGCATGCAATGGTCGATAACATATTAAGTATTATTGTTTTAGACGGATAATCATGACCGGATCATATATTTGCTTCACATATGTTAATTCATGTAATTTATCGCTGAAATTTTACTTATTAATATTTATTTTTGCATACAAGAAAACAAAGTTATAAATAAATATCATAGATTTATCATTTTCAAATACGATCTTACAAAAGCTTTATCTTTAAAATATTTTTTATAAATTAATTTCCACTTCTGGAAATTCTTGAAACATTAGAATAAAATAATAGAATTCCAAATCTAAAGTAAAAATTTCATATCAAACCGAACAACGGTTTAGGAGTTATATAATTTTTTATTCACTGTTTTTAAAACCAGAAAACTGCCAGTAAGGGTCTTCTTCGAAAGATCATAACCCTTTAATCGTTGATCCAAATTAAGTGTTTTCAGATGTTTTGAATATCCACATCGAAAGGTCTAGATTTTGTTAGTTTTAAGTTTTTACTGAAAATCGACGTAAAATATAGAAAACTGCGTTACAATATTAAGTGATGAATCAGGACTTAGTCCCCAAGAAAGGTGGGATGTGAATATATAAAGTTGGATTTTCATTATCATGTATTTTCTTGTCATTTTATATTGCTTATATACGCTTAGTGTATTTGTTTCGGGAAATGACCTTCTCGGAATAAATACGTCACGGGCTTGTCATATGCCGTTACCGCTTTTTTGGGAAGCGGGGCGTGACACTTATGTTTGAATACTTTACATGGGTGTCGGCGTGGGTGGTGGAGCAGGCGAGCTCATCAGGGGTTGATTTCAGCGGAGAGACCAATCTGGGTATGTTGACCCTTATCCTAGACGTCGTACATGGAAGGCATCAAGAGAGATCGGGGACTTAGTCCCAGCAGGGCCCATATGAGGTTATCCTTCACCCCGGCGGTTACTTCTCCTACCCCTGCAAGAGACGTATGGAGAAGAAGATAGTCACATTGAAGTCCAATTTCGAGAGGTTGAAGGAGTTGTTGGTACGTATGTTACTTCTTTTTGTGTATACGTATATCTTGATAGTTCTAATATACACAACACAGATTCGAATATAGATACGAGTAGGATTCACAGATTCGCAAGAATCCGATATTGATACGAATCCGAGACAAATTCTATAGATCAATAACACATCATTCCAATTTGCAAGACTTGAATTTTAGATTTAGAATTTCACAATTAGACATATAGACTAAATCTAATACACCGTTCCTTATTCTTTTATTACACAAACTTAAAAACTTTACAGCTTCATTCTTCCGTTCGTCCTGGTCCGATTTCCGGTATATCGTCGACGGCTCCGCAGGCCATTCTTTCGGCCGCGGTTTTGCAGGCCAATCCTTTGGTTACGGCTTCGCAGGTCACTCCTCCTGGTTTTTCTGCTTCAGCTCCAGCTCCAGCTACTACTATAGTATCATTTCTGGATCATTTGAGGTTCTAGGGCTACAACGAGGACCAGATGCATCAGATCCGCCAGCTACTTGGAGATGGAGCATCCGGACCGAGCTAGTAGTGATTTTTTAATATATTTTTAAGATTTTTGTAGGATATCTGTATTATATTTGTGACATGTTGTATATTTTGGATATTGGTCGTTGTAATGATGATTATGATCCTGATTTTAGAGTGATCTTGTATTGTATTTGTTTATATCGTTATATATTATCCGTGGGATGTTATTGATATATATTTTTGTAATTAGGTATAAGATATAGTGTGTGATATATTATTGTGTACATGGTGGACAAAAAATAGATACGGTTCCGATTTTTAAAAAAAATATATTAAATGTTTGGTTAGCACCGTAAAGACAAATTTATGTCCCTACAGGTTCCACCGTAGTGGAAAAACTAATATTTTTCCCTATGCGATGGAACTCGTAAGGGCATAAGTTTTCTCCTACGGTGCTAACAGTAGAGGCAAAATATTATTATTTAAAAAAGTATAAAAAAAAATGATACTTTGGCCCTACGGTTAAAGTCGTAGAGACTGTAAGTTGCTCCTACGGTGCTCACCATAGGGATAAGATATTATTATTTTTTATAAAAAATAATAATTCCCCCTACGTTGGAAATCGTATAGGGGAGATCCCTACAGGTTTCTCCGTAAAGGCAAATTTATAACCGTAGGGAAAGATATTTGCCCCTAAGGATTTTGCCCCTGCGGTTCATATTTTTGCCTCTACGGTTCATATTTTTGGAGCAGTAGTTTGCCCCTACGGATCCATCCGTAGGGGCAAGTAGGGGCAACCATATTTGGAGTAGTGTGAGGATGACAACCGATCCAGATTGGATGTGAAGTCAAAAAAAAGTTTTTGTTTTCATGGTTTCAAAACAAGTTAGATCCACCCATGAACAAGGTGTTCCTCAGGATATATGTGAGTTTAATGAGCAAACTATGTTGAAAGAGCATGCAAAAGATGCATTTAAGGACAAAGACAAGGGGCATAATGTGAAGGTGGGACAGATGACTCAAAGATAAAAGAGAGGTCGAAAATGAAGAGGAAAACAATCATGATTGAGGTGAGGATAATGATGACAATCATAGAGCGCGTGAAGATCATACGGGATTGATGGATTCACAATTCTCCAAAAACCTAAGATACAAGATATAATTTTAATCTATTTTAAATTAAATAAATATGAATATATATATATATATATATATATATATATATATATAATGACATTATCTTAGATATTCAATATACTTTCAAACTTTTGAGAGCCATAATTTTTGAGAGAAAGAGTAGACGCGTCGATTAGAGACGGTTGATGAGACATTTACAAGTCTGAACGAATCCAAAAGAATCCGAGAGTTTCGAACTCCGATACGCGATCAGAAACGATTTGCAAGGCATATAGAAGTATCCGTGCTTCATAAATTACAGGGGCAGATGATTCGCCAAGCATCAAATAAGCTATCAGCATGATGAGCTGAGTAGTTGAATCGCAGCCCTGGGAAAAGAGAGTCTCTTCATAAAAATTAGATGTGCATGTTGATTAAACTCCATAAATGGAAAGGACAATTAGCATTTCAAGCTTAGATTTGTAGCAAAGCCATATGCACCACATGAGGGGGCTAACGACAATAGAAATTGTCTCATGTTGTGAGACATACAACTATTTAGGTATTGCAAGCAGTGGTGGCAACAGAAAACCTCAATGTGAAGACTACATTTCTACACAGACCAAAGGGGTTTGAGGAGCTCGGGAAGGAGAATTATGGATGTCCGGGTCAGTACATTTTTATTTTGCGCTGAAGCAATCTTCAAGATAATGGTACAATAAGTTCAACACGTTCATGCTGAAGAACGATTATACTCGATGTGCTTATGATGATTGCCTTCATGAAAATTATTTTCAGTTTACATGTAATGTCTAAAAGACACGTCATGGTGGAACGAATAAGTAAAGACTGCTATTAAAATCAAGATAAATTCTTATAGAGATTTGAAAAGAAGTAAAGATGCAGAGAGATTTGAGATGTATAAAATAGCTAAAAAAGAAGTTAAAAACTGTTTGGGAAGCTAAAACTAAGGTCTACAAAGAGGTGTACGAGAAGTTGAACATTAAGGAGGCTGAAAATAATATATACATGATTGCTTAGATGCGGGAAAGGAAGATCAGAATCTTATGTGCGGTGAAGTGTGCCAAAGATGAAAATCGGAAGGTTTTAGTTCGAGATAAGGATATCAAGAAAGGATGGACAGATTATTTTGACAAATTGTTTAATTAGAACATTGCTAAGAATTTGGATGGACCTGTCATTCAATCTCAAGATATAAACCGTGATTTCATTTGTAAAATAAGAATACCTGAGATTAAAGATCCCTTGAAGAGAATGAAATCAAAAAAAGCGGTTGGTCTAGACGGGATTCCTATCGAGATTCGAACATGTTTAGAAGAGACAGACGTTAGATGACTGACAGATCTGTTTAATAAGATTTGACATACCAAAAAGATATCAAATGAGTGATATAAAGATACACTTGTACATATCTACAATAACAAGTGTGACATTTAAAATTGCTCAAACTGCCATAGAATAAAACTTATGTGTCACACCAGGAAAATTTTGGGAGAAAGTGATTGAACACAAGCTAAGAAAGAATATCAAGATAACGGAGAACCAGTTTGGGTTCATACCTGAACGATCGACGACAGAGGCTATTCATTTGCTTCGTCAACTTGTCAAGCGTTTTCGAGCGAGAAGAAGAGATTATTGACTTAGAGAAAACGTATGACAAGATACCTAGAGAGGTATTATGAGGGACAATGATGAAGAAGATAGTCCTAATCAAGTACATTGATATAATTAAGCACATGTACGATAGAGTAGTGATAAATGTTTGAACTTGCGACGGCCTAATAAGTGATTTTTTGATTACAATTGACTTGTATCAAGGATCTACAATTAGCCCATTCCTTTTTAACATCGTAATGGATAAGCTTACTAGAATTATCCAGGATAAGATACCTTGGTGTATGTTGATGATATTGTTCTTATAAATGAGACGAAAACAGGGGTTAATGCCAAATTGAAGTTATGGAGACAAATATTGAAATCTCGGGGGTTCAGATTAAGCAGATCCAAGACAGCATATATGCAATGCAAATTCAGCAAACAGAAAATTCGAGACCACATTGGTATAACAATGGATGGGCAAGAGATATCACCGAGCGATTGGTTTAGATATCTAGGTGTCATCATCCAAAAGGATGGGTAGATCGATAGCGATGTCAACCAAAAGATCCAGGCTGGTAGGTTGAAATGGATGAGTGCAAGATGGATTCTGTGCGATCATAACTTTCCGTTAATGTTGAAAGGGAAATTTTATCGGAGCGCTATTCGGCATGTCTTATCATATGATATGGAATAATGGGCTTCTAAGAAGTATCATACACAAAAGATGCACGTGGCAGAGATACATATACTTCGTTGGATGTGTGGTAACACCAGAAAAAATAAGGCGCGGGATGAGGATAACAAAAGTTGATGTAGCATCTATGTAGAAGAAGATGCGGGAAAACCGGATAAGATGATTTGGTCATGTGCGATATAGACCTATGGAAGTACCGGTACGACGAATGGATACTCTCGATATAGACGTCAAAAGGGCGAAAGGGAGACCGAAGAAAACGTAGATGGAGGGAGTACGAAAAGATATGTTTGCCAAAGGTCTCAATGAAAGTATATTGTTCGATAGGAGTGAGTGGAGACGGAGGATTCATGTGCTGGACCCGGCGTGATTCAAGTTTTGGCTGTCGACAATGAATTCAAGACCAGTGATCAAGAGGTTGTTAGCGCTGATCATAATGGGTTTGAGTTGGATGAGCTTGATAAATTGTTGTTTGACGGTGGAGTCGAGACTGTTCATGAGGCTGTTAGGACGACCAATGATGGGTTCAATTTGGATGAGCTTAATGATTGGCTTGATGGCTTGACGTCTGAGCGTGATAGGTATGAGAATTATGGTTGTAAGGCGCCTCTCGACTTACCACAGCCACCGTGGTCTTCGGAATTCGATGAAATAAATGCGAGGTATGCACAAGATGCCGCTTGGGCAGATACATGTTTTGTTTGAGTTTTACTTGGAGCTTCTGTAGCGGTGGTGCTGGATTGACGCATTTGATCGTTTTGGGTTCCTGAGTGTGGGATCATAAGGGTTTTGGTTTGGATTTATTGTTTGTATCTGTCTACCCCTGTGTACTCAGCATAAATCTTTCCCAGTCCAATAAATATAGCTTGTGCATTATGGCTGAACTTTTTTCTTGCGAATGTTGGAGCTTGTGCATTATGTCTGAACTTTTTTCTGCTAATGTTGTGACGTTTTTCTATCATCGATATATATTTCAATATGTGCATCAATGTTGGAAATAAAATCATGCCAATTTATTGATACCATATACAATTTGAAATACACGAATTTCATTTATAATATTTAGGATACAATATTGGGTACACAAATTACATTTGTAAAAGGTTTAAGGATAAAAGGTAACATGAAAATAAATTTACATTTATAACGTTTAGGATACAGTGCGAATGGCCATTCTGGAAGAGACAAGTAATATTCGTTAACATCATGACAGAAGGTAACATGAAAATAACCGAGTCATAAATGTCAAAACCAGGCCAGTACGAGGTCAAGATCTGAACCAAGTGGTTCAAAGCCCTTCACCATCGACGGGTAAGCTGAAGATTGATAGTTCAGTATGCAGGTAATATAGCATCGGAAAAGGTAAAGCGTTCTTGTCGTAATATAGAATGCAACCGGGTGTATAGAAAATCTTCTCCACTTTGTTCTTGTCGTAAAATAGAATGCAACCGGGTGTGATGGAGGTCCTTTTCAGATCTCCTTCAGATGTTGTCTTCCATCGATCTCCCGGTGGATTCTGGAGGGAATCCCTGTTGTGTGTGGGTCTCAATGGGTGTTGAGGAGATCTGGTGATTGGAGGAGTTTGACGCCGAGTACCTGCAAAGAAGTCCCGGGGTGGTTTGTTACCACCAAGGACCCTCCGACGATCAAGATAGTGCTAGATCCGAGCAGCGTAACAGCTAAGTGGAGTAAAAATGGCTTACTTGACCCTTCAGTGGTAGGGACTTATATAGCGGTGGAGGCACACGGTAGCAGGCGCGAGAATCTTGCCGGCGGTTACGCTCCCGACGTCACGCCCGCGTAGAGGGCGGATCGCCCATTAATGGGGATCGTGGAGGAGTGGAACGTGGGATGTTGCTGGCGGAGAATTCGCGCATGGCGAGATTCGCGGAGCGGTGGTTGCGCCTGTGAGCGGTGGAGCTGGTCGGATGACCGAGGAAGATGGCCTCGGCCGGGAAGCTCGGGGACGGGTGAGAACGCCGAGGAGACTCGGTTTTATGGCAGCTCAGGGCGAGCCGATGGGCCGGGGAGGCCCATCTGCAGGGAGCCCCAATAAGGGCTAGCTTGTGATTGCGGGTCGGGCATGGGGGGCCTGGTCGGCCTCTGCGGGCCCTTTCTTCTGGGTTATGGGGCCTGCCATCCGCCACGTGTCCTGATCTTAGGGGTCGCCAATATTGAGCATCATCAGGGTGTATAGTAAATCTTCTCCGGGAATTCAACTCCGTTCTCATTTACAATATTTCAGATTGCAAATTAAGAACTCGCATAGCAACCAAACACTCCATTCTATAGAGGTTTCTGACACAAAGAGGTAGAAAAATGACACGCAGAAAACAAGTCTCTAACCTCACTTGCATACATCAAAAGCCATGACGATTCTCAAATTGCCGTTTGCGTTCTTCTTTATGATTCCAGAAGTTAAGGCATTCTTTATGATTCCAGAAGTTAAGGCATGATTCTAGCTTCAAAGATGAATAGTTGAGTGCCGGCTTACTTGTGTTCCCTTCCGTTTAAATTTCACGTTGAGCGATCCCAAAAACGAACATATTATTGCAAATACATACTTCTGCACGGCGAAAACCAGGGGAAAGAGACCGCTTCTGTTATCATATTAAGCTCCTCGGTCCACTACGCTTGCAAAACACCATAAATCAAAATTTGCAACAAAGATTTTATGAACATCAACTAATTTCCTTGCAGTTTCAATTACAACCATCAGGTAATTGGGAACCTTCCAAACCTGATTTCACACGAAAACTGAAGAAATGATCACAGAATATATTAAAGCTAACGATTAGGACACAGATAAAGAGGAGACTTAACATCTACTTCTTGCCTTTTCCTTCGGCTAAGCATCACCATTCACCATAAGAAAATCTCGTCATGTTGCAGCACCTGATAGGAGGCGGGACAACTCATCCCCTGCATTAGCCCTGGCATTTATTACCAAAACTAATCGTAGTCTAGACTGCATATAATAAATGGCCAAGTTGATATTTTAAAAAAAAAGTTGGCGCAGATATACAACTACAGGTTATGGCCCAAACCTTCGGCTCAACGTTCACATCTATAATGGATGTGGCAACTGGATTATGAACCACCATTAAGAACGAGGCCTGGAAAAATTCAGCCTACCCAATACTAAAAGAGCAGCAATTTGCAGTCAAGTTTGTATCTTCTATGGGTCTGGCAAATACTTACCTCAGATACCGACATTGCAGGCAAATAACCATTGCCTCGTTGCACCTGAAACATAAACTGTACAACAGCTGGTAGAAGAAGATAAAATGTTTACGTCTAAGATACTAAACAGGTTATTGGCATTTTCAATATATCATGAAATGTAATTATTTTCCCGTCCAAATATTCTCGTTCCCAATGACAGATTGCACCACTTTTCATATCGGCTACAAGGGTTTTGAGCATCATGAATCTTGAGGTACATCGCCGCATTGCAATAAATCCATGGATTTGGGATTTTCAGAATGTTATGAGATTTCTAACCTATGAATCAAGTGGGCATAATATTGGAACTAAAAGTAATAGTAAGTTATTTGGCAGGTTTAGGACAAATCCATAGCAAAGCAAAATCAAGCAAATTATTTGTAGTTTTAAGTAAAATTGTCAAAATTTTACAATAGTTTTATTGCATACAAAAACAAAAACAAGTGTGCAGGCGCGTACGTACATGAGTGCACACACTAATATTGGATAGGAGAGAAGTCCAGATGTATTTGAGTTGTTAATTAGCGGCAACTTGTATGACAAATCAGAAGAAGAGGAGCTTCTCTTTCAGAACAAACGAATCAATTTGATAATAAGCCTAACAGTTTATGAAGTGATATATCTGACAAATCCGATTTGTTAGATATATCAATATGATTAGCCCTATCGGAACGAAACATTATACAACGTTGGATAATGTGACATATCTCACAAATCTGAGCCGTTAATTTTAACCGCTACTTTAACTAGAAGTTAAAATCGAACGGTTCACATTTAACCGCAACTTTAAATAGCGGTTCCTATTTAATAAAAAGTGTTACCGCCCATACAGCTTCAGCACAGTTTCAGCGGTTTAAATGTTAAAGATCAAAATTGGGCGATTTTTACTGTAATTTGAACTGCAATTCTTACTGGCATTCTCTTGATTCGTGGATCGATTTCATACGGTAAATTAATTACTTTAATTGGTATAGGGTTTGTTATTTTTTGGGGATTTTCATTTGGGTTTTCAGATGTAAATTGGGGCTTTTTTCCTGTGATTTGAATTGTGATTGTTGCTGAATATTCTCATGTTTCTTGGACCGATTTTATAATATAAATCAATGACTTTATTAGTTTAGGGTTTGGTCTTATTTATATAGGTTTTTTTGTTAATATATTTAGCCATTTTGATGTTTATTATATAGTTATAATGGCCAGTAAATACAAATATAAACCTGAGAGGGCTACACAAAAGATGGCTAAACCGACGACGCCTCCGCAAAAAAATATCCGTAATGAACTCCAAGTATGTAGCAAAAGAGGGAAAATACAATCAAAAGTGAATGTAGTCAATCCTACCCAACCATCAGTATCTCAGACATCATCTATTCAATACAACCCTGACTCATGAAGAATGTTGTATTGTATAATTAAGCAAATCATATTTCCAAAACTATTTGGAATGGTAAAGATAGGGGAAATCGTGTTGCGCTCGAATCTACGACCATGTCTACGCAATGGCCTCCGATGGATCAGCGGATTGAATTATTAGAAGAACAAGATTTTGATGAGTATCGTAAAGTTGACCACCAACATGACCTACCATTGATATCTGCATTAGTTGAGAGATGGCGACCCAGGACGAATACTTTTCATTTACCCATTGGAGAGGCATCAATCACTCTTGAAATCATATCATGGATTCTCAGTCTCCCGGTCACAGGTTCTCCAATTATTTATGAAGGATGTATGAGTTCCTTCATACATTTTTACGATGTATTAGGAGTTTATCCCCCGAAGGAGAAGAGTTAAGACGGTGTCATACTTGCGACATGGATGTATGAGACTTTTAGTAGTCTCAGGACTAATGTCGATCGGGAGAAAATGGTTCAATATAGAAAAGGTTATGTTTTGTATACTATTTGCATGACATTATTCCCTACACGCACCAAGAACCTAGTTCATCAAAAATGGCTTCAATTATTGAGCGATGGGGAACTCATCTCAACATATGCTTAGGGCGGGGGTTTTGTCGTATTTGATAAATGGATTGAACGAAGTGGTACTGTCAAATGCAAGAGCGATAAAGGGTTGTGTTACAGTTTTGCAGGTATCGTATTTGTTGTATAATTATTTTTTTTTATTGTAAAGATAATTGTAGTGAATCTAATAATTAATTTTTATTCAGTGTTGGACATATACTAGAATTTCAGCCATTCGGCATATCTCCGATAGTAGCATCAAGAAAAGTAGACCCCTTGCTAGACAATGGGGTGTACGCACACATCGATTTCCCCATCATCATAAAACTTTCTATCGGGGTATGCTTGATAATTTGAATGAATTACAGATAATTACTATTTCATTACTTAATTTAACGACATTTGTTTAATTCTTTATGAATAATGATAAATATTTTCTACCGTTTCTTTATTGACAGTTCATATGGGATCCATACACTGAATATGTTGGTGCATTCGAAGACTTTTTCCTTCTCGGTAAATACTCTGGACCGTTACAAGTTCCTCTCATTTGTTTCGATATTGTTCAGTGGCAATATTCCGAAAGGATAATCTGACGGTTTGGCGGTATTCAGAGTGTACCCATTAACGTTCAACCTAGACAAACTGAGAAGGAAAAGGTAACCAAGAAGAAAGCAGTATACGATATGATTTTGGAGTATATCTGGGACGAAACCCAAACTGATATCGAAAAAAATGAAGTTGAATTTGATGCAAGTACAGGAGAAAGCCAGGATGTGGCTAGCGATTACTTCGCTTGGCACACTGCTATTACCAGGAAGGTAATACAACCCCACAGTCATCCAACTACACCTATCATCGAGATTAGCCGTCAGTTACTTCTTGATTATGTAAATATTGTTTATGTTTTATTTTGTTTTGTTTTATATCACCTTTAACATATTAGATCCAATTATTGATATTTATCACTTATTATTTGTAGGTGGACTCGGTTCAATTTAATAAATCTTTGTTGGATGACGACAATTTTAAGAGATTACACGAAAAGATTAAACTAGTTCTAAAGGATGAGATTGATGAGAAGGGGATGAAGCCTCAAAAAGGGATGAAAATGTCGGGACTAAAATTCCCGAGGTTGATAGTATTGAGGAGGCCATTGAAACAAATGTGGGGGAGAAGACCGTCGGTAAAAATGTGGGGGATGAAAATCTTGGGGCTGAATTCCCGAGAATGAAAATGTTGACGGATGGTTAGAAAAAAGACGAAGGGGGAGACCGTTGATGAATTTGAGGTTGATTTAAGTGTTGCCGATGCAAACTTGAACATAGTTTTGGAAGATATAACCTTCGAAGTTGAAGTAGAAAAACTATTTAAAAAGCTGAAGCGGTAGAGGGTATTCTTAAGGAATTACTGCTTGAACAAGCTATTGTGATGGATTTGCCGTTTTCGGGCAGTCGGACAGACGTCATGGAAGAAATAAAAGACGGACCTTTAATTAAAGGACTCGTTGAAGCGGGTATAGATCCGAATGATCCCATGGGATAAGAAATTTTAAGAGAAGTAATGAAAGAATCAAGTAGACTAAAGAAGACAAGTTCTTTCTTTCTCTCGCTGTACACAAATCCAGCGAAGCAAAAAAAGAAAGCCCCGTACAAGGAATTAAATATCACATCTCAGAATCAAAAAAAAGTATGTGCGGGCGAAACTATGGATCGAACATTTTGACCGGAAAGGGAAAATAAGGTTTGTTTACTTCTAATGAATTAATTATAATTTCAGGTTTAAAAGTTACATACTAAATATTCATGTTTTGATAACCCCCAGAGAACTTAAATCCTTCATACAAGAGAATGAGCAGTTGTATATTTTTCCGACTTTCTCTTGCTACGAATTTCGGAGCACGTTAAAGGAGAAATGATAACGGCTTATATCGATTTGTTATGCTGACGTGAATCTTCCACCAATAGCTTCTTTTATCCTGAATTTTGTGTAAGTCATTGTTATTCAATACGTTTTGTACATCAACTAAATAATATTCAATATCGTGTTGTTCATTCTACTTTTTATCTTATAGATGATACTCCGTGATTGTTATCAAGGATACAAAGCGGAGAAACTAAAAAGCAACCACAAGTGCAGATCTAGCTTACTGGAATGAGTCAAATGGAAAAATCCTTTCTAAAAGTCTGTACTAAAGTGTGAAACGGTAAGTCTGTACTTTATTTTTCTTATTTTCGTTTTATTTGCAACAAATATGATTTATAATAATGAATTAAAATTTTAATCCCATGTTTATATTCCTATGCATCATCATTGGATTTTGTGTCCGGTACATTACAAAGGAAATTTTTGTGCTATATGATCCAATGTTCAAAAATGTCATGAAACTAATAAGCTTGAATGTGAAGCACCGGTTAGTCCAATTTTAAAACGATTACTATTTTCATTTGTTTATAAGTTATAATAATTTGTTTAACTCAATTTTTTTGCATCAAAATCATTTTATTAGGCATATGCTGAAGGATGTATCCAATCCCAGCAAAATTGGTTTAACAAAGGATTGCAAATTTAGAGAGAATCAGGGCCATCCGAGACAAGACACCGGATCACTCGATTATGGTGTATTTGAAATGAAATACATGGATTGCTTGTCACGGGGACTTCCTCTGAACTCGCAAAAATAGAACACAAATACTATAATTAATTTTAGATATATGATATGTTATAAGGTAGCTAATCAGAAACTATCCAAATGATGTAATAAATTTTAGATTTTGCATGTGTATATTATGTGTGGTTGTGTGTTGAACAATGAATATTTAGATTTCACAAGTATATATGACGTGTGTTGATATTTGTATCTGAACTCTGATATTTAATTTCTATAAATGTATATTTGTGAGAAAATGTACATTTGTGTGTAAATGGTCTACATTTCTGTATATGAACTCTAATATATGATTTCTCAAGTATATTTTTTGGTTCTACTTAAAATAAAACCGCTATTTAAAGTAGTGTTTATATTTTGAGCTCACTACAACAGCATAGAGCAAACTATTTAACTGCTAGTTAAAGTAGCCGTTATATTTTGAGCTAGATTATTTAACCGCTATTTAAAATAGCGGTTATATTTTGAGCTTACTGCAGCAACGGAGAGTAGACTATTTAACCGCTACGTAAAATAGCGGTTATATTTATTTAACCGCTACTTAAAGTAGCGGCTATATTTTGCCCCAACAGAAAGTAGACTATTTAACCGCTATTTAAAGTAGCGGTTATATTTTGAGTTTTCTATCACTGGGGTGCACAAGATGCTCAAGCCTATCTGACTTGGGTTTGGTATTTACCAGTCCATATGGCAGGACTATTTAACCGCTATTTAATATAGCGGTTATATTTTGAGCTTAACAGAGAGCAGACTGTAACCGCTACATAAAACAGTGGTTATATTTTTAGCTCACTGCAGAAATAAAGAGCAGACTATTTAACCGCCATATAAACTAGTGGTTATCTTTTGAGCTCACCGCAGGAACAGAGAGCACACTATATAACCGCTACTTTAAGTAGCAGTTATATTTTCTGCACCAATAGAGAGCAAATTAATTGACACATTGAACAACCACATTCCATATATTTAACATCATTAATAGACACTTTTATATACACCAACAAATTTAACAGTATTGATTGACACAACCAATATCAACACATTTAACATCATTAATTGACACAATCAATATTAACAACTAATATTGCATCAAGTATCATTCTTTTAGATCAAATATCATTCATTTACAACAAATGTTATTCATGTACCAAAAAATCAAAAAATATGTTATACTTTATCAAATATCATTCATTTACATCAAATATCATTGATTTATAACAAACTATTCTTACCAACCAGATGGTTAGTTCAAATTCCATAACGGCTCAAGACACATGAGATTCGGTTGACCAAAATATATGTCTTCCATATATTGTATTTATCTCATCGGACAAGTTCTTTTGTTATGGAATGTTAATTGGTTGCATCATGTGCATAAACTCTTCTTTTTCTCATTGCTATTTTTATTATTGATCCAAGATTTTATCCGATTCTTTCTACGACCCCTAAGGTTAGATTGTAAAGATTCTGAATTATCATCTTTCACGGATTTCAAATCATCTGTTGCTTCATCTGCCAAGTCTTCTTTCATATCAGTCGTGTACAGGTTCAGGTGACTGATCACTGTTGCACTTTGATAGAGCCCTTAGGATCTTGCTTTACTACCAACAGTATGATGGCAATCATATACGTGAGAGTTGGGTGGTTTATAAGCATATCCTTAATTGTGGTCCCTAGTCGTGGGAGTTTCGAGACAGGGCATCGATACTCCGGAGTAGACTAGTGTATACAGTCGAGACCCCGACGAGGGGCGGTGGCCGGTCTCACAAGCCACTGGTGTCAGTTGGATCACCTAAGATGTATACAGGTACTCATTGGGTTATGAGTACACCGGACAGGACTCGCCGGGAACCTGCTAGTTGGTATTATACATATCGTCAGATAGCAGTTCCCTGGTGACATGTCTACATGTTAGTTCATCGACCTGAGGTCGTCATTTGTCTTGTGTGAGTTCCCACTGTGCTTTGATTTCTACCCTACCACGGCTCAAAGGAGTCGTGCAAACAGGTAGTTTTTGGGTACAGTCCCGAGCCACATGGAGGCACGTGAGCGGATCGGCAGGGGATTCGTCTCTCCCGGTATTGAGGGTGAGATCGTGCTGTGTCTAGGAGAGCCATTACACAAAGCCCACGGCCGTGGCAGGAGATTTACTGGTAGGTACTCCAGTAGTATCTCAGGGTGTTATTGGGCTACACTCCGATACGACTTATACTGCTATTGGGGGTCTGACGTTACCAGCCCCCTAGGCAGATATGCGATACTCATAGACAAATGGACCGGACTGTATATACATAGTCACTGTTAGGCTCAGTAGGGTTTCCGGATGAGTTCGCTCATCGGCCTCCCTTGAGGTCAGTCCATGGGCAGCCGTTACGCATAGCTAGTGCCGCTGACGACTTATGGTTAAACCCACTGCCAGGGTACTGACGAGTCATTAGAGTCCCCCACAGACAGTTTCCCAGGTTCGGGCGAAACGTTGTAGAGGCCGTATGGTTTTATGGCAGGGTTCGAAAAATGCACGTGCGTTTACGCAAGTATCATATTTCGGGCAGATAATACTGGTGGGCTTTGGTTTAAGCCGGATCCGAGTATTATATTGTGTAGATATAATATCTTTGTCTCAGTTGCATTTGTATTCGGTCGTAATACAAATGCGGGTATATTTATACTGCTACGGGGTTGTCCTGAAATTCGTTTCAGGATCGCTTTTGGAAGTTGCCAGTTTCCAGTTTCCAGTTTTCTATCGCCCGTATTTAATATTTGGTTAAATACGGATTTATCTTTTCTTGAGATGAGTGTGGAAGGTTCTAGAAGCATCTAAAAGGTGGTGACTAGGATTAGTGACTCGTGGTTGCATTTAATGATTCAATTAATGCATGATGACTAGGTTTATATGACTCATGCTTTAGCTTTAATGATTCTTGTTAACCTTAGGATATTTCCTCTTGATATTTATCCTTGTGGTCACCCTCTTTTCTCCTACCCTCACCTCCCTCTTCATATATATTGCCCGGCCACTTCATTTGGAAATGATTATGGTTGTTGAAAAAAAAATAGAGTTTTGGATGTATGGAAATTAACATATTCATATCTCATTTTCATATCGATCCAAAAGGCAATTTCATTAACCGTTCGTCCATAGTTTTGGACGTAATGAGACAAAGTATTCTACTCATTCTCTACCTCAATCTTGGTCGTCTCTTTTAGCAAACTTGACGACCGAGTTGCCTCGAGTCAGAGGCGGGAGCCCGTTTAAAGATCCGTTGACGTGGTGCCACCTGGACGAGGAGATCGGAGCAGCCGCAACAGAGCGTGGGATGATGGTTAAAGAACGAAGGACTCGGATCGTTCGGTATAACCTTTCTACCCTCTTTACAGTTTGTTAGTTTAGCAATAATGGTAGATCCGGGTTATAGTATACGATAGCGCCAGTCAAAAGTTTTTTGTTCCGCATTTGGCGTCTGTAGACGGCCGGGGCGCTACCGTAGACTTACAGTGGTATCAAAGCCTCACCATTTTGCTTTACTAACTTGTGCTAACGTGTTTAAAATATCGATCGGACCGAATATCAAAAACTATAATTTTTCAGTTCACAGTTTCTGTCGATTTTAAATCAAGTCCAAAAATTATTTTTCATATCACAGAAAGTTGTGCGGGGTTTTCTAAGCACGTGGTACAAATTTGGGAACGTGACCCAACAAGACAGCCGCGGAATCGTGGTCAAACCTAGGGTTTGACCGCGCATCCGCGGCCATTCTGTGTGATCATTGCTCCAACTTTGCACAGTAGCTTATTCACTGGAAATTGTGGTTTTTGGTATATATCTTTTGGGCCCAGATTTTGTTACTGTATAGCAGATGTACGTGGGGCCCACTTTATGATATTTAGTCGATCGAAATTTAAACATGTTAGTTTATAGTACTTATATTATATCTCCGACCGTGAATGTCATTTGATCGGTAAACCGCGTCTGATTGCTATAGTTCTTTTAGACGGGTTTGCGAACGTGACATTCGCGTTGATGTTCTGTGTTGTGCTGTGATGTTGCGGATTTATCGTGGTGGATAGCAGTGTGCAATGGTAGTGCAGTTTGGATTTATTTGTACATTTGATATTGCGGGGCGAGCGTCCAACATGTGGACTGCCGTCACTGCCTGTTGTATAATATTCTTTTGGGGCACGACCGGGTTGAGATCGATATACCCGTTGTATATATTTTTCATTTCTGTACTAGGTTTTACCCCGCGACGGAATGCATGGATAACCGGGTTCTAGAGGGCAAAGAGTCCGCATCTCATGGCTTTGAGAGGCAGAGGGGCCTTACTCTAAAAATTGACAGACTACTCACCGCACTCATAAGGGGTACAGGTTGACCCAAGGAGGGGTGCTCTAGCTACCGGATTCCGTGAAGTACAGGGTGGTCCATTCACTTTGTTGTAGGGGGCTGCCTCGCTTCAGGTTTTGGCGGGTAACTTGCCGCACCCGTAGGGGTCTAGGTTTCATTGCACAGGCTATCCACACGACCAGGGGAACGTCGGGTTTCAGCAGCGGTTCTGTGAAACCCGGGGATCCCAGATTATCTGTATTGTTCTGTGATGCTTATTGCTTTTCTGTAATGTTGCATATTATCACGCCTGGAGCGATTATTGTATATTGGTGTATATACTATTAGATGTTGTATATGTTTTACACCCGCGCTAGTCCAGTCCCCGCTCTGTCGTTAGTTAAGTAACCTAACGGGTGATGACGGGACCTAGTGACGAATGCGGATGGCATATACGTACATTTTATTTTCGTTCTTTTCTGGTGTGATTAACTGATGGGACTGCGTTGATTTTGATCAATGCAAAGGAAAGCAAACCTATTTGGCAGTTGTTGGAACAAATTTAAAAAGTGTTATTACAAAGACGTTTTCTTTTGTTTTGCATAGCGGTATTCGGTTGGAATATCCTGCACCTCATTAGACGAGGCAAGGGCCGATATCCCTTCACCGGGAATGATCCCTTGGGCAGAAGTTTGCGTCAGGGTAATAACTTCACTATAGTCGATTACAAGTTGCTTTGCATCGCGGTATTCAGTTGGAGTATCCTGCACCTCATTCCACGAGGAAAGAGCCGAGATCCCTTCACCGGGAGTGACCTCTTTAGCAAAAGGTTTTCGCCACTATATTTTTATAAAAGCTATCAGGTTCCTTCAGCGATATCAAGTTCGTTACGTTAAAGGTTTTTCGCCAAAAACCAGCCGTAGCCCTCCGTCATTTCTTATGGGTATTCAGTAGTATTCAAGCTATGCATTTTAGCCAAAGTTAAGGCATAGTGTTTGGTAGCTGCTGGGTATTCATTTGTTGCATAGATAGATGAGTTGGTTTGGGACAGTCGTTCTGCCGATTGGCCAAAGTCAGGGGCATGTGCGGGTGGGTTCAAATTGACAAGATAGTGACGGGTAGAACTTGGCATGTGACTTATGACATTTTGACCAAAGCCAAGGTCATAAGAGCATGGGGCAAAAATCTTATCGGGAGTTTCTAAAGAAACCGAAACTTGCCAAGTATGCGCATGCCTTCTGGAGTGTGATAACGTAAGTGGATTCCGTCACGTTATCATGCGATGAAGTTGGATCCCGATTCCCACTGATGAGTTGGTTTACTCTTCGGGTGATCCCGTTTGATTCTTCTTTTAGGTTTGGAGGAGAATTTGACAGTACAGTGGGAGGTTTCCTGATTAGATAAAGTGATAACCATTCTGATCTAGTTTAGAGTACACGCAGAGTGTTTCTTTTCTCTCTCTCTTTGGCAGCGACCTTTGACCGACCCTAGACTATGACTCAGTGACCAAGTTGACTGAACCTTCTTAAAATACTGGCTTTTGGATTGTCTGAGTTACATAAGTCATTGTCACTCCTTCTTTTACCCTTTGAATTTCTCAGAACACCCCGTATTACTACGGACATCCACTTCCATTGGATAGATCCATCATATGGTTATATACGAACTCGGAGGGATTTCTTCGAGGATGGATCAAGGTTCAGGAGAAATAGAATTGGTTTATTCAGTTGTCTTTTATTATCACCTTCTCTCAGGTTGCGAGGGCTCCTTGGTTTAGGAGAGTACACCTATTACGCTTATTGGATAGTCTTCTTCCAAACCATAGGCAGGTGCCGAAAGGTATGGAATGAAAAAAACCAATTAGCCTAACTAGGGTGTGCAGAAGGTAATATGTAAAGACAAAATAAAGGGATTAGAAGGAGGGCAAAGTAAATTGCGACTGTTATCATTCACGACCAAACCGCGTACTTCATCGCCACTCCTATTTCACCTTTAAAAAAATAAGGTATTATTCTGTGGTCTTTTATCATCACCTTCTCTCAAGTTGCGAGTACTCCTTGGTTTAGGAGGGTACACCTATTATGCTTACTGGATAGTCTTCTTCCAAAGCATAGGCTGGTGCCGAGCGGTGGGGAAGGAAGAAAACCATTTAGCCTAACGATGGTGTACAGAAGGTAATGACTAAAGACAAATAAAGGGATTTGGAGAGATGGCAATAAAATATACGGTTGAAGTCATGAATTGGATTATGGAAGAGGCATTACTAGGAATACCAGGATACTCCTACGAAATATTTTCATGTTTCAGTGCATTGTTAAAGGAAAACTGTTTTCCCGATTAAATACTTATTCCAGGGTATGTATTTACCAGGTTTCATTCTCATATCTGTATGGTTTTACAGATGATGATTGGAAGTAAGTTATTGGGAATTAGCTGATCATCCTCGTTATATCGGAATTCGTTGTAATTGGTGATATTTGAGAAAATCGTCTGGGTACAGTTTTCCACCTACGACGCACAGGTTTTGAGTTGTTCAACTCAGCGGACTAATACAGAGCATAGTATGTTGTCCAAGTGTCCATCAGGACAAAGGGGTAGGTCCTCGTACTATGTTCTGTTTACTTATGACTTCTCTGGTTTTTAGACAAGTGTTTCGTAGAAATACAAGGTCTAAGTTTTGAGAAGTTGTGGGTATAAGAATAAAGTAGAGAACCAGGTATCACAAGTATCGGGATTCTTCAAAGAGATCGAAGATGTATATTCTTGTGATTGGTATTCAGATGATAGTAATAGTTTTGAGAAACTTGTTTCTCTTTCAGGTTACTCATAATTGGATGGATTTCTAAGTTGAGTAATACTGATTAGCCTCTTTTCCATTAAGTTGATATGCACTGGAGACAGTTGCATGATTTGAATCTGGTTCCAATTAAATAAGTGCCAAAGTTTCTATATTGGATATAGAATGGTTCATACCTTAACGATGTTAAGGTACGGGGAGTTGTCCAGCTTATGCTTAAAACCAGACTCTGGATAACTCAGGGCACGTTTCTGTAATGGCTGTTTGTGGGTTGACCCTGGCTATGACGAGGGTTGATTTTCTACCATTTGAAAGATCAATAGTGATATTATTCTTGACTCGCCACAGTTTTAGTAAAATAGATTTTTTCAGAAAACAGTAGTGGGAGTATGGTAGAACTGGAAGTGATTCCAGAACCGCGAACGATTACGAAAAATTTAATAGGATCTATATATTCAATCAGGTTTGACATTCCATTAGCCACTCCGCAGATATTGTGGGTAACCTCAGACACCCGAGAGGTACTTCGGTAGCCTCAAGGACGGTGACAGGGAGGTTTTTGTTTACCCAGACTTGACACTACTGTTGTTCCAGACTGTGAGACCCGGCAGGAGGTTAAGTATAGCGTCGTTCTAAACTAGCTTTAGAAGTGCACGTAAATATTATTCTGCCAGAGGGTTGTCGTAGTCAGTGAGAGCAGCGAAAGTTTAGTGGGCAAGTAGCTTATGTCTATTTATAGACTAGAGCAGATATAGCGGAGATAGATCATTTAATTTTGATGTGACAGTCATGGATTTGACTTCATCAGAATAGGAGATGGATCTGTTAAGATGGTAGTAGGGTGTGATGTCATGGTATTTGGATGACATACACAGAGTAGGAAGTAAAATTCCTATACTACGATCGGTTGTACTGTGGTCGTCACACAGTTGTTTCTCCAGACAGGATATGGATATAATATCTGACATTCTGGTTTCTAGATCTATGGTTTTAGATCTAGATTTGGGTAGTTTCCCAATGTGGGTACTTTGACAGTATTCTAATGGTATTTGGAATACATGACTCCTGGCATGGTGGTGTACCTGCAGGTGATGGAGTCACCCTCTCTAAAGGTTTCTTACAGACTAAAGGGGAGAGAGATGTGCATGATTGGCAGATCACTTGCTTAGGCAATTGAGTCAATCATGAGATGTCAAGTACCACACCAGATGTTGTTTTTTACACTAGATGCAATAAGTTTGTATTAATCCAATCCTGGAGAAAGATAAGGAAGCAGTTTTAGAACATAAGTACATGTTCTACGGATATGATGACGGCAGCCTCCTTCGGGAGACGATTATCATTCCAGGCTTCAAAGGTGACATGGATGACAGAGTGATTGTCAGAGTTAGTTTTCCCTCTGACGAGGGACAGTATTATGGACAGGTGGTCTAAGAGGATATTGTGGGAAGCTTGGTGTAGGATACTGATTAGGTTCAGTGATCGATACAGTCTAAGAAGTTTGGATTTGGAGTT
The DNA here is from genome assembly GCA_030015575.1 of Agapanthus africanus. NCBI lineage: Eukaryota > Viridiplantae > Streptophyta > Magnoliopsida > Asparagales > Amaryllidaceae > Agapanthus > Agapanthus africanus. Next base: position 319,756,649 of record JASDDO010000029.1, read on the forward strand.
CATTTATGAACTGGGTCCCATCAGATATCCAGACATATTCTAAGACAGGTATTACTCAATTCGGGAGATGGCTTTCTCCGCGAACTTGAGATTAAGAAAGATATAGAAAGAAACATCTAGGCGGATCCACTCACTGAGGCTATTTCTCGAACACAATAGTTTTACAAACGGGCTTTGTGAAACTGATTAGTAGAGGAGTTGGATGTTCGGTTTCACACGGGCTGTGAGCAGTCGACATCGCAATAATTAGCCTTAAGTGCAAGTGGGAGATTGTTGGAGATAGTGCCCTCAGAGTCAATTATTGGATCGCAGGTACGTGATTGCAATAATTGCAGAGGACCTATACCGGTATGACAGTCTTACTCGAGATGATAGTATGCTATCTGGTTTGCCTTTATCAGTCGTGTACAGGTTCAGGTGACTGATCACTGTTACACTTTGATAGAGCCCTTAGGATCTTGCTTTACTACCAACAGTATGATGGTGATCATATATGTGAGAGATCGGGCACGCGACATAGCCAACCATGCTACCTGTGGGTAGGAAGTATCCATCCACAGTCACATTACGGTTGTAAGGTTATCAAGAACAAGATAAAAGCTAATCTAATACATGTCCAAATCCATAACAACAAGAATCAAATAAACAATAAGTGCGGAAGCTAATGATCCAATACAATGAATAAACAGTACGTCCCATAATGCGGGCTCACATCTGGAAATGAAAAGCAATAAATAAACTAAATCCTAAAGACTCACTGTTCAGCCTGCTGGCTGAAGTACTCCTGCTCGGCCGACGACAAAGGTACGGAATCTGGGCCATGCAAAACCCAGACGTCAGCGCGTCATGATATCAAGTATATAGCATAAACATGGTAAAGAGCAATGCAAGTATAAACATGAATAAGCAGTAATAAGAAATAACAAGCAGGGTAATGTGCCGTGGTGACTAAACTATCCTATTAGGTTTTCTACTCTATAGTCTTTGAAACCAATTGATGAATCGTCGATGTAACTCAATAGTATCCCGTGCGTGCCTGGGACCACGGTCATGACCCTCGGGGCTGAGTCCGAGACGTGCCGCTAAGCAGTAAAAGGTAGTAGGATAGACGAGTGATGTCAGCATCATCACTCCCGGACTGGCCAAGCCCGTAAGACTGATCAGAACAATGTATCGAACTGTTGAGTTACAAGTCGGTTTCACCTTTGATTTCCCCATACCCCCAAGCTATGTATGTCAGGTCAGGTATTCAGTAGTCAAGGACTAATGCCAACATAAAGTCAAGTAAAAGTAGGTCTGTCTGGATCGACAGCAGGAACGGTCAGGTTGTCGGCATTAGGCATGAAATCAGGGAACAAGTAATGTCATGTTACAACAGGATGGGTCGGTATGTATGAATATGTCAGGTGTATCAGGGTCAGGCCAATATGCCGTGCAATCGGGTAAGTGCTCACAACAGGTACACAATCAATAATGAACAACAGCAGGAAACAGTATTTAACCACAATATTCCATATAACCACAGTGATATTTATATTCTCTTATTAACATGTTCAATCATCTTTAGGGTGCAATAGCCACAAGGTAAAACAATATCCGCAATTATAATTTAAGGAACTACGTGAAATTATACTAAATATAGTCATTGTCTCATGAATGATTTAACCGTTTAAACAGATATGATTTAGTCATTTTATTTAGTTAAAGCATGGATTGATGTGGGTTAATTAAGTAATTACGAGGAACTGTTGTAACGATTCCATTATAAAGTTAACAGCAATAATACGATATCAAATGCCATCATTAAGTTACGGTATTAAATAGTTTGAATTAAAATGCGTGGCAAGACTAGATCTCGCATGCTAGCATGTTCAAGCAAGTATTCAGATACTTGCCTCGACGGTCTGCAAACGGGAACACGGATGCGATGTCGGCAGAAAACGCGGTAAGATAGCACGGACCACGGATCGAGTCCAAACAGAGGTCAACGGGATCACACGGACCAGGGGGCTTCGCTGGAGCGTCGGGTTCGCCAAGACGGCACGGTCAGGTTCCGGCAACGACAAAAGGAAGCGAAGTTAGCAAAACGATAGGATACAAGCGACTACGACCAGCAAGGGGAATGGTTTGCACAAAGGAAGGAGAGGGGACACTTACAGAGAGGTATACCAGGTGACCCCGGCGAGCTCGACGGCGCTGGAACGCCGGCGAAGCGACGGCAGCGGCTGCAGCGAGGGTTGAAGGCTTCGGGGTGCGCGGGATAGGGTGCTGCGGCGAGCTGGAGGAGAGGGGGTCGGCTCTGGTGGTCGGGGGAAGAAGTAGGTGGTCGGAGGTGGCGTTGACGAGGTCGCCGGCGTGCTTCTCCGGCGAACAGCGGGGTAGGCAATGGATGAAGGCTCGGGTTGGTGGTCCGGCGAGGAGAAGAAGGGAGGTGCTGACGAGGTCTCGACGAGGAGGGTGAGAGGGAGTCGTGGGAGGCGTCGACGGTGAGAGGCGACGTCGACGGCGATGTCTGCGAGGGTGGAGGCGAGGTCGCGGTTGGGTGCAGGCGCGGGAGTCGTCGGGAAACGGGAGGAGGAAGGCGCGGGGGTCTCGTGGTGGCGAGGGCGGCGACAGCGAGGTCGCGGGGGATCGGCGGTGAGGTCGCGGTAGGCTAGGGTTAGGGTTTGAGGGGGTTCTCTCGTGACGAAGATGGGTCGGGGAGGCGGCTGCTGCATGGGATATATATAGAGGGAGAGAGAGAGAGAGATTGGAGAGAGAGAGAGATGGATTTGGTGAGATAGAGAGAGAGAGAAAGAGAGAGAGAGAGACAGTTGAAGAAGAGGGGCCCACGAGAGAAAAGATATGGCTCGTGATTGGCTGAGGCGTACGGGGAGAAAATATTAAAAGATTTTTGAAAAAGATTGTAACGTTAAAATAGTAACGAATATTATATTATGGTTTAAATATATTTAATCAAACGGGCCCTTTTGGCGCTAAATGAAACATTTCCAAATCGCGCCCGGATTGCGCCCAAATGTTCCAAATTCAAATTATAGGATTTTAAGCGGGTTCCAAATTTTGAAAAGAGGTGTTTAGTGATTAAAATGCATGCCCCCAAGTCGGACACTTGCACGCGCGCGTAGTCGCCCAAACTGGCCCGTTTAGCCAAACGGAACGGAATCTCGACACGCGGACGCTACCATGCGACTAGTGGCGACGAGTAGGCCAACATGGACATCTTAAATTTCATTTTAGGAGTTAAGATTTGTTATGTGCCAAAATGACTTAACCGGTTAAAATTCAGCAATAAACACCAGAAAATCAGGAAAATTGGAATGAGCAGTAAACAACCCTCAACTAGTAATATAAATAGTATTGTTGGGCTCGGGTGTTACAGTTGGGTGGTTTATAAGCATATCCTTAATTGTGGTCCCTAGTCGTGGGAGTTTCGAGACAGGGCATCGATACTCCGGAGTAGACTAGTGTATACAGTCGAGACCCCGACGAAGGGCGGTGGCCGGTCTCACAAGCCACTGGTGTCAGTTGGATCACCTAAGATGTATACAGGTGCTCATTGGATTATGAGTACACCGGACAGAACTTGCCGGGAACCTGCTAGTTGGTATTATACATATCGTCAGATAGCAGTTCCCTGGTGACATGTGTACAGGTTAGTTCATCGACCTGAGGTCATCATTTGTCTCGTGTGAGTTCCCACTGTGCTTTGATTTCTACCCTACCACGGCTCAAAGGAGTCGTGCAAACAGGTAGTTTTTGGGTACAGTCCCGAGCCACATGGAGGCACGTGAGTGGATCGGCAGGGGATTCGTCTCTCCCGGTATTGGGGGTGAGATCGTGCTGTGTCTAGGAGAGCCATTACATAAAGCCTACGGCTGTGGCAGGAGATTTACTGGTAGGTACTCTAGTAGTATCTCAAGGTGTTATTGGGCTACACTCCGACATGACTTATACTGCTATTGGGGGTCTGACGTTACCAGCCCTCTAGGCAGATATGCGATACTCATAGACGAACAGACCGGACTGTATATACATAGTCACTGTTAGGCTCAGTAGGGTTTCCGGATGAGTTCGCTCATCGGCCTCCCTTGAGGTCAGTCCATGGGCAGCCGTTACGCATAGCTAGTGCCGCTGACGGCTTGTGGTTAAACCCACTGCCAGGGTACTGACGAGTCATTAGAGTCCCCCACAGACAGTTTCCCAAGTTCGGACGAAACGTTGTAGAGGCCGTATGGTTTTATGGCAGGGTTCGGAAAATGCACGTGCGTTTACGTACGTGTCATATTTCGGACAGATAATACTAGTGGGCTTTGGTTTAAGCCGGATCCGAGTATTATATTGTGTAGATATAATATCTTTGTCTCAGTTGCATTTGTATTCGGTCGTAATACAAATGCGAGTATATTTATACTGTTACGGGGTTGTCCTGAAATTCGTTTCAGGATCGCTTTTGGAAGTTGCCAGTTTCCAGTTTCCAGTTTTCTATCGCCCGTATTTAACATTTGGTTAAATACGGATTTATCTTTTATTGAGATGAGTGTGGAAGGTTCTAGAAGCATCTAGAAGGTGGTGACTAGGATTAGTGACTCATGGTTGCATTTAATGATTCAATTAATGCATGATGACTAGATTTATATGACTCATGCTTTAGCTTTAATGATTCTTGTTAACCTTAGGATATTTCCTCTTGATATTTATCCTTGTGGTCACCCTCTTTTCTCCTACCCTCACCTCCCTCTTCATATATATTGGCCGGCCACTTCATTTGGAAATGATTATGGTTGTTGAAAAAAAGATAGAGTTTTGGATGTATGAAAATTAACATATTCATATCTCATTTTCATATCGATCCAAAAGGTAACTTCATTAACCGTTCGTCCATAGTTTTGGACGTAACGAGACAAAGTATTCTACTCATTCTCTACATCAATCTTGGTCGTCTCTTTTAGCAAACTTGATGACCGAGTTGCCTCGAGTCAGAGGCGGGAGCCCGTTTAAAGATCCGTTGACGTGGTGCCACCTGGACGAGGAGATCGGAGATCGACGAGATCGGAGCAGCCGCAACAGAGCGTGGGATGATGGTTAAAGAACGAAGGACTCGGATCGTTCGGTATAACCTTTCTACCCTCTTTACAGTTTGTTAGTTTAGCAATAATGGCAGATCCGGGTTATAGTATACGATAGCGCTAGTTAAAAGTTTTTTGTTCCGGATTTGGCGTCTGTAGACGGCCGGGGCGCTACCGTAGACTTACATATTCGTATCATAAGTTTGGACAATTCCCCAAGTATAATTTTGTATCTATTATTTGACGCAGCACCTTTCATGACAATTTGATTGAACTTGTTGAATAAATGACTATACCGTGACGTTTAAGACATCTGTACCGAAGGTGGTACGATACTCATCATGACAATATTTTGATTAACATTTCTCGTCCATCTTGGCAAAATATATTGAAACGGTATACTATTCACATTTTTAGATACAAAAACTCTGAATATATGTCTGTATAATAGTCCGGTTGATTCAAAATGATTGCAAATGTACTTGGAAAATTACCCTTTTATCGTAAATTGGATATAATATACTCTTCTCTTGTCTTTCTTCTGACCAAGTACGTTATGAAATTTATATCTGGTTGTCCCATTGACTTTTGAAACTTTCTGGATATTAAATGATTGAGATTTCTGGAGCTCTACTTGAATCTTTTCAAAAATACTTTTAGTGTAAATTTTGGAAGTATCTAATTCCAGTGGTATATTTGTTGCACACATACGATTTTTGCATAGCGTAACAAAATCCATTCTTTTCTCGTGCACATAATGCATTTGTAGCGCACTTCTCGTTTTCATAACAAACTCTTTAATTGTGGTGTTCCAATTAAGATAACCATAAAAAAAACATTCATGTTCTCAGTACGCTGCGTTGTTCGCATTCCTACTGAAAAGTTTCTTGTTGTATAAGCCAGTATCCATTTCTCCCTTATACCTTATATTATTGAAAGTCATTTATGCCTACTATCTGGTACTTTTCATCTAGTGCAGACCGCTTATTTTCAAATTTCTCAACTGTCAAACTTTTATCGACGCAATATTTGAAGTTTTGAAAACCAGTATACTGATGATATAAACTCTGCACATTTTCAAGATAGTTCTGACTAATGTGTCATATGCAATAATAATTTCTTGTATTTGGAAATACCTTGGCAATATTATTTGTCATAGCTTGATCTTGATCAGTGATTATAGATAGCGATGCCTTATTATTCTTCGTAATTAACCACTGCTGAAACAATCTGGTGAAAAACTCTTCAGACTCATTCCGCAGCAACGTCAAACCAAATATTTATGATTTATAATGATGATTAACACCGGTGAATGTGACAAAGGGCATTTGATATTTGTTAGTTCGATACATGGTATCAAAAATAATTGCATTACCGAAAGTTTTATATGAAGTTTTAGAGCGCGCATCCACGAAGAAGAGGGAAGCGATATGATTTTCTTCGTCATATTTTACTACGTAAATAAAATTAGGATCCTCAACTTGAATGGATTGCAAATAAGCTAAATTAGCTTGGGCGTCCGATACGTCCATAAATTGATGATGTATTTTTCTTAATACACTCTTTATATCGTTTAGTTTGTAGCCAAGATTCTCTATCCCGCTGTGACTTTGTCCTAGCATCATATATATTTTTCTTGGACCAACCCCACTATCCTTCAAATTATGAATTTGATTTCTGTCGAATTTGGAAATTCTTTTGTGACAAGATAGGTATTGCACCATTGATTGCGGTACAAATGGATGGTTGTGCTCTCTTTTGTAAGAAGTTGGTATCCATCGATTTTTTTTCTTTTAACAACAAACATACGAGTTTTTCCGTTGGATCCAATATAATTACATCTCCGGAATGCAGAAAAAGATATTTTACGTTTTACATCGATCTTGAACTGTTTAGATTTTGCGGCCTTATTATATTCATATAGTCTTGAGATTACAGAATTACTGCGATCTGCACGACGAGTAGAACGAACTCAGATAGCAAACCCAATGTTTCGAGCATAAGCCAAATAACATCTATAAGCATCATCTAGTGAATTGAATATCATGCCAATTTCAGGTTCTACCAAATCACATATAGTATTCTCAAAATTTTCATATTTTAAATCACTTGTTACACCTCATTCGTTATTTTCATCAGGACTGATTTAGGAGACAAAACATTTTTATATTTTTTCCTACTAGTTGACAATATAAATTCAATATTTTTTCTTTGAGAAGTTATTAAATCGATAGGAATAATAGGTTTTTTCAAGTATTGATCTTCGTCTGTTTCCACTATTATTACTTCTTCTAATTCAGGGATAGTCCACTCATAGGTTAGATTAATCGACGTGCCAGCATATGTAAACGTAGAAGTAAAAAATTTACCGCAGCCATTTTGAAAAACTTGGTTGAGGAAGACGTAGACGTGCTCTAGCGGAAGGTAGGGTTCTAAAATCGAGAGATTGCTTCGAAAAACTTCGTTGAGGAAGACGCAGAGTGCTCCAGCGGAAGCTAGGGTTCCAAAATCGAAAAATGATATATTTCTCAACCGCTAGAGAAAAAATATTTAAGCAACGGTTTGATATTTATTTTTAACCGCTATTTTAAGTGGTAATTAAATAAGACCCGTTGGATTTTAACCGCTTCTTAAGGTAGGTGTTGAGTTTGCACGGTTCAGATTTGTTGGATATATTAAAATATCCAACGTTATACCTGGGACCGAACCTCATATATATATATATATATATATATATATATAAGTGTTTATTATATCAGTTGTGCGACTGATACTTGACTAATTACTATATTTCATATATTGTACTATTTTATACTGTTAATCTAGTAATATAATTATTATATATATGATAATATGTGAACAAATGAATATCATATTTTATGATTTACGATTCGATACAATATACGGTACGATTCATAAGAAAAACGATATACGATTCATATTAAAATTTGACAACTTTGATTTAAAATATTTGGGTTTTTTTGGGGCATGACAGTGACTAAACTGGTTGGAAAATCAATTTGGCTTCAATTAGAGGTAAACCTCATCTCAACCGTGTGCAATTCAAGGTGAGATGGCTCCATTTTAATCCTGTTAGGATTAATAAGCATCAAAATATTTTAATTGGGCAATAGTAAATCCTAAGTCAGCTGTTTTTGGTGTTGAAATTAAACTTGATTCAACGGGAGTTATTTGGGGTAATTGATATCATTTAGTAGTAGTAATTAGAATTATATGTTATGAGAATAAGTGATGTAAGATATGAGTATGAAGAGTCATGCCCTTTAGTATGGTCAATACTTGCTTATGCACTTAATGGAATTATTTATATTAAGTGCATGTAATGTGAAAAGCCATGAGTTATTCGTGTTAAAATGATGACCAGCTCCTTCCATCTATATACATGGAAGGAGCAAACATATTGAGACGATATATTATTTCCTCATGCACCAAGTGAAAGAAAAGAATGTGAAGCCTGTGTATTGTCGGACAGAGGATCAAAATACAGACATCTTTATTAAAGCTCAGAAGATTGAAACTCATGAAAAATTGAAGAAACAACTTGGCATGACGAAACACATTGAGGGGAGTGTTAAATATCAATGAGTTTCTTGTGGGCTTTTCTAGAAGCCTACAAGATTTGAATTCAAACACGGCTGCATAAATTTCCACAAGCTTGCAGGTTCACCCACCGTACTATAAGCTATTTGCCATTAGATTAATATGCTCAACAGCGGATGGCTCAATCTATAAACAGACTAGTTTGTGTTTAGCATCAATCAAGCAAAGTGTGCGCAACATGGATAAGAGTTAGAGAGAAAGTTTGGGAGAAAGGTGTTGTAAGACCGTAGTTAGAAAGAGTGAGCTGTATTTTGATATAACAATTATTATTAAAATGAGACTGTTTAAGTTTATCCTTATAGAGAGTGCAATTTATCGATAATTAGAATTCTCTATCACTTCTACTTCTATCACATATAGCGTAAGGTAGAAGTGATAAGGCCTAATCTTTCAAACATCCCATACTTCAAGAAGGGCATCATCACATCTTGCAATTTCTAGTTTTCATTTTCAGATCAGAATAGCTTAGTAAGAGCTGCACCTTATCGGCCGTGTAGGATATCATAGACATGTACAATGAGTTTCCAAATCTATCATTCGAGAAGGAAGTGATAACTTTCCTAACTTGAGAGGAAATATAGTTTCAGCAAGTATTAATTAAATCCTTTCTATTCAATCTATCAATTTTGCCAACCAACTCCTGAAACAAGTACTACAATTTCAGGAAAAAATAAAAATAACTTACATTAGTTAACATATGATTCAGCTTAAACATAACAAGGTAAAAACATTCGGAGTAGTATTAAGTCGATGCATTCCGGGGAAAAAACCAGAACTAGCAAATCCAAAGCAAGAATGTAATAAAACATAAAATTTCAACAGCACACCTTCAGAATCCTAGCTATTTAGAAACCACATATAAAAGTGAATCGCATAAGTACCCTACATGATAAATAATTACGAAATAAAGGGAAAGCATATTTTGAACTAAATATCTTTTAAAACTTCCGGACTTATTGATCATGAAGGATATTTAAGGCATATAAATTGAGTTTCCGATCAAATGCCATCCTTAATTTATCATCGAAATAATAAATGATAATTTTCTTGACTATATATAGAGGCAAAATACTTTCAACAGGTACCAATCCCTTCCTTTTCAATCTATCAATGTGAATGCCTATCAGCTCCTGAAACGAGGATTATTGTTCAACACGACGAGATGAAAGCATTCATAGTAGTAGCAATTTAATTCATTCCGGAAGGGAAAAAAAACTAGAACCAGCAAATCCAAAGCAATAATGTAACATACTCAGTAATAGCATTTCCACTGACCAGATCAAGCTCATGGGTCTTGGGCAATGCATAACCAGATTGTATGCACACTTGTTTAGTAGTCAGTAACCATTCATTCTAGTGACATCCTAGCACAACTTCTACTTGTTTCACTAGAAAATGATAACTACATTAAGTTTGAGTTCATAGAAACTATTTGTATACCATATATAATTTATTGCATTTGACACCGAGGCACAAAATAAAAAGCAAATCGCAAGACATTCATGACTGGATTTGACCTAAATAAAATATTGCAACAATGCATGAACTGATGCTAGCTTTAGGGTATTGTAGCGATGACAACTTTCTTAAAACCAAAGTTTCTGGGAGTTTACTATTATAAAGTATTTAAGGCAGTTTAGTGGAAAATGATAGATAATGGTAGTTTATTGTAATTTAGCTAGAAAATATACGCCTTTATGATGCCTTAATTTAATGGAGTGTACCTGTGCTATGTTGACAGGCTAGGTGCAACCTTGAATGATCCTAATGGTTTTGATGTAGATTACATTCTCCCTTCCTGAAAAATGCCATCGCATGTGTTAGTTATTGATGATAATTAATAAATGTTTTGACTACACTTTCGGCAGTATATAAATTTAGTAACTATTTGAATACACTTTCTTAATGTGCTGAAAATCATGACAACTATAATTTTATGTTAAGCATACTATTAACAAGTGTATAACTTATTATAATACCGCTTACCCATTGAATGATTATATGTCATAAATTAACTAATCTGTTGTAAAGTTTGAAATTAACATTTCTTGCTAAAAAATATTTATATATAATCTTTAAAATGAATGTCATGTTATAAATGTATTTGTAGGGTGTTTTTCATCACCCCGTTGAGATGGGAATGCGCGCGCTTGTTAGACACGTACAGATTCCCCCTGCCGGGACACGCCGGGGTATATTGATTGTGGGGATTCGAATCTCCAGCAACCGCGGACTAAGCTGCTGTTAATTACCCCTCACTTTTAAAGCGAGGGAATCTCCGATTGACGGGTCAAACTGGTCATGCGAACTCAATATGTCGTGTGCTTGTTTTGTGTTTTGAAAGGTATTTGGACGTATCGGGGGTCTCGCAGAGTTTACGGGGGTCCCGCTATCCGAATAGTGAGCTAGGGTCAAGGGATAGCAGCTCCCTTGCGGGAATGGGGTAGCGTTCCGTTAGAAATTTTTTTCTAACGAGAGAGGTATTTTTAGTGGGAAGTATATGGAAAAAAAAAGGGTGAGCAGCGTTCTAAGGATGCGTGGGCGCCAGCGCCTCACACGTCCGACACGTGGGCGTTGGGCGTCCGCGGGCCACGTGCAAGACGCATAGAAGCTGGACGCCAGCACCTCACGCGTGCGGCACGTGGGCACTGTACGTCTGCAGAAAAAGGGGCTTAACTTCGGGATCTGAAGTTAAACTCCCAAAAAGATTTTATTTTTTTTATTGTGGAGTTCAATTCCAAAAGAATTTTTATTATAAAGTTAAATTCTAAATGATTTTAAATGGAGTTAAATTCCTAAAAGGAATTTATTTGTGGAGTTAGACTCTAAAAGACTTTGAATGGAGTTAAACTCCGAAAGACTCCAAAAGATTTTGACAAATGGAGTAAACTCCTAAAAATTTTCGGAGATTATCAAAGGGGACTTCTTTCTTCCCTTTTAGCCCTGGATCTTCCCAAAGTGGGATTTTTGGAGATGGATTTCCTTCTTCCTCCTCTCCATTGGCTGGATCTTGGAGAAAACAGAGGGTGAGAGTTAAAAATCTTCCCTTTTAAAGATTTAATGGAAGATCCGAGTTCCCCTTCAAGGATTTTATGGTGAAAAACTATTTCTTTTTGAAAAAGGAAGAGTTAAATTCTTGATTTAATTCAGAAAAGAGAAGAAAGTTTAAAATCTTGTGGAAGGAGAAGGACGCACAGAACCCTAACTTTTGGAAAGAATAAAAAGTTATTGTTGATTTTTTCATCATGTTTGCCTTTATAGGCTACACACTTTACATATGGCCCTTTGGGATTTGCCAAATGGCACTTATGTCACCTCATGCCTTATGTGCTTATTTTTTTTGCACATAAACCATGGGGGTTACAAAAATTTGGATTTTTGTCCATTTCTCATACATTTATTTTTAAAAAATTGTATCGAACTAATTTATTGTTTTATTCTTAGCATGGAGCCGGTCCCTTCCATTTTTGGTCTTGACTTTGGCTTAGGCCCACTTCGCTTGAGTTTAGGCCCGCTTGGCTGGAGGTTGACTGACTTTGACTTGGTCAACCGAGGTGTAATTTTTGATCTCGTTTATGGAGATATATATATATAGAGAAAATAATGGAGGAAAGATGCCGTAGGAGGGAATTTGCTCCTATGGCGTCGAAAAAATACACCCTCGTTTATTTTTTCCGACGATCGATCGGTACACATCATCTTCATCATTATCATCTAAGATGCGAGTACACCGAATTTCATGCGTTTCTACGACCTTTTCACCATTGATTTTATGGGTTCAAAATTAACGGTTTACCGACAACAGTACTTTTTACATTGCAAAATCAACGGTGAAAAAATCGTAGAATCACATGAAATTTGGTGTACCCACATCTTAGATGATAATGATGAAGATGATGGGTGCCGATCGCCGGAAAAAATATAGAAGGTTGTACCTTTTCGACGCCATAGGAAGAAATTCCCTCCTATGACCTCTTCTTCCATTAACCTCATATATATATATATATGTGTGTTATATATATATATATATATATATATATATATATATATATATATATAATCTAGTCATTTATGCATTTTATATATTAATCTAGTCATTTATGCATTTTATATATACTTCTAAATCCAATGCGCTTTAAATATGGAATTTCAAATCTATCCCTAAAGCTTAATGAAGTCATGGAATTTCTTTATGCTTATTCAAGTTTCAAGAGAACCAATGATTGGTTGAATTTTGGAATTTCTTACTACCTCTTTGTACGAAGACATTATAAATTACTTCTTATTGTTCAAATCAAAATATAAAATAGAAATATTGAAGAAAGGAAGAATTATTCTATTGAGATTTGTAGATTGCCAATTTGGACACTTGACAGTCATGGTACACAATTAATATTGATTCTTATGTTCACGTAGAACCCAAACATAAATGTGAGGCACTGGCTGCAAGAACAAATAAACAGCACTTTCTAACCGAGTCTGATCCTACTCATTTAGGTTTGTTTTCTATTTGATTAATATCTTGAATTAATTTGTATATAATATTTATTTGTCTAACATTATTTTTGTAACCACATATATAGCGGTTATCTGTGTAGTTAAATATACGATATTTAACAGTTAAAGATTTGTTTTGCTAAATCTGAAAATATCTTATTTTTAATATGCATACCAATTAAGGTCTATCATTAGATATTTTTTAAAAGATAAAGTAGTATTATAGTTTTGAAGATATGATATGTTTAGTTAAAAACATTGAAAAATTTCACGGAATAGATGTGCAATCTGCAAAGTTTATGGTATATGTTTGGAAATGGTGAGAGTTTATGGTATTTTAGTGAAATATAGTCTTTTTTTACTTCTTCATATTTTCTGGATCAATTTATGTGCAAAAAACTGCGTGTTAACTGGTTGTTGAAGCTCTGAAGTATTGTTGTTAATTGATGAAGTGACTCATGATAGGCAATAGCAGTACTTTAATGGGACAAAGCTGCTAGTCTTGACTCTTGGCAGTATTAAGGGCCTTTTTGGCTGCAGGATTATGGATTTGGATTTTGGGTTTCATAATTTTGTTTTTGGTTGGTAAATTTGGATTTCTATGATTCCTTTGTTTTTTATGGGGGTCCACCACAAAACAAGGATTCTTGAATCCTAAAAATTTTCAAGGTTTTTCAAGGATTTGGCACTATTCATTGTAATTTTAGATGAGACCTGTGTACTTTATTTATTTAATAATCCTCTATCTATCTATCTCTCTCTAAAATCCTCAAATCCAAATCCCACATTTTTTTCACCAGCCAAACAAAGCTTACAAAGATCCACAAATCCAATACTAGGAAACCAAAACCAACCAAACAACAAATTACCAAATCCAGAAATTTCAACCGTACTATTTTGGAATCCAAATTCTCTAATCCTGCAACCAAACAGGCCCTAACTCAACATTTTCTTTCCTAGTTCAATTCAATTTATGAATAATAACTTTTTCTTACTTCAAAACTAGTAATTTAATTTATTTTGAGATTCCATGTATTTGCAAAGTAAGTTTTAATCTTCCATTATTAAGGGAATGATTGTTTAGCATAAAACCGATTATCTTAATTATACTTTGTGAGAGAGAGACATTTTTTGAAATCGCTGTTGAAATCGGTTTTTCTCAGTTTATTAAAAATATTTCTGATTAATTTTGCATTTTTTCTTTATGTACTTGACATGGCAACTAAGCACGGTGGAAAATATGACCGCCAAGATCTCATATTCTCTCTTTTCTGATCAAGACAACTTCTGAATAAGTTAAAAAAAGTTTCTCTATATTGTGCCTACTTCTTTCACTTCTTTACACACCAATGAGTATTTTACCATTGCACGTGTTGATGTATGTGTCACATCCAGATGTTTGGCATTCAATAGATTTGAGAACCATGGAGAATATGAGTTGAAAACTGTGAAGCACGGTGATGATGCTCATAAGTGGGAATTCCTCAGATCAAGACACGTAGCGGATGACATGTCATCCATGTAAACCCACTAGATTCCTGAGGGTTACGGAGCTAGAATAAGTATGACACATTGGGGACATTCCTCGGCATCCCGTCTCCGAGGTTGCATCCGATCTTGGAGATCTTTCCGGAGTACCTTCCATATTCGCCTAGCAACCATCCAACAACTCACCTCCGAGCAATCCTACAACCGAGCTTACATAGCCTTCTTGCTCATCTCCCAGCTGTTACAGAGCTGAGCTTTCTCGGCCTCCTCGCTCGTCTCCGAGCTATTTATCGAGCTGAACTTCCTCAGCTTCCCTGTTCAACCGAGAGCACGGATCCCAAGCGCCCCCGTAACGACTCCGTATATGTCGTCAAAACGATATCTTCGCCGCTCCACGTCCCGCGTCCCACGCAAGGTCATCTCTCCATTAATGAGCGTATCCCGCTATTAATGGACGTATCCCGTCATCAACACGAACGTGACGCAGGGGCGTAATGGACGGCGAGAATCACGTGTCGGTTTGCTCCAAGCGACCGCTATATAAATCCACTCTTCCAGATGACCGAGGTAACTCAAATCCATTTCAATACGCCGCTACCCTACCATTATTCCTCAGTACTTACTTGATCGTCGGAGGGTCTTACGGTGGTTTCCCATTCCGGGACTTCCCTTGCAGGTAGCTCGGCGTCAACGGCAACCGACAACCCACCGAGATCCACACGCTTAACCCTTACACCAAATCTCATCCGTTCATCACTACTGGCAGCTAGATCGACGGAAGACAACATCTGAGGGAGATTCCGACCTCCATCAGTTGGCGCCGTCTATGGGAAACTTACCAAGAAGCTTCTCCACCCCAAAAATTGATCTTCTGCCTTTGATTCAATGGTCAACGATAACCGCGACGATCTCAGCATGAGCCGTCCTGTCCTCCATAACGGAGGCGGGAACGGTCCTACTCCCTCTCCTAACATCGTCAACGCCTTATCAGCATGGATCGATAGGCTCACGGCGATAGTAGATGCGCTCGCCCGTGTTCAAACAGCCGGCCACGCCCCCCAAACCGCAGTCCCCACCCCTGGAATGACGACGTACGCAGGAAGACGGAGGGGCACGTTCAGGCTCTCGATCTCGCTCACGCTCATCTTGATGTCACCGAATACCGGCGTGCCTATTCCGGCAGTCATGACCCGTATGCGAGGAATGATTCCATGACCCATTGGACACCGGACAGCTCGACACCCAGATCTCAGGGGAGTCCAGGCTATTACTTCAACGACCGCCACGCTTTCTCACCCCCTGAAGAGATGTCGGTTAGATCGCCTAATTCCAGGCAAGGCCGACGTTGCCACTCCCATCAAGGCCATGCATACGGCAAACGTCGAGACTATCTACGAAGGGTCCACCCCGAAGATTTAAGGAACGTGATAGAGTGAAGCTGAAACCGCTCCATCATGCAAGCCCGGAGCAGAGATAGCAGGCACTCCGACTATGAAGAATCTTCAGGGTACCAACAGCGAATCGAGGCCCTCGAAAAGAAAATTGAAGACATGCGATAAGATGCCCGTTCGGCCGGCGGGTGGCAAAGTACTCCGCTGATTCCCTCATAAGGCCCTTTACAGAGCAGCTACTAGCTGAGCGGGTCTCTTCCAGGAACAAACCGCCTAAAGTGGCCCTTTTCGATAGGAAATCCGACTCGAAGGACCAGTTGGACACGTTTACGGCGGGCATAAGCTTCCAAGACAACTCAGATGCGACTCAGTGCCGAGCTTTCCCCACCACCCTCATCCGGGCCGGCCGGAATTGGTTCCGTGGGCTTGCGCCATGCTCAATCTCGACCCTTGACGAGCTGGCGACCCAATTCCTCGATCATTTCGTCGGTAACCGACGACAGAAAAGGACGGTCGACTACCAGTTCACCATCAAGAGCGGAGACAGGGAATCTTCCAAGGGATACACCACCCGCTTCTATAATTCCCTCCTAGAAGTCCTCGAGTACCGCGACAAAACGGTTATCACCGCCCTAAGGTCGTGTCTTAGGCACAAAGAGTGGCTCTGCTCTTTTGCATTAGCGCAACCTAAGACCATGGCCGAAGTAAGAGTATGGACCAAGCGAGAAATCCAACTCTAGTCGGAGGTGAACGCCAACCTACCACGAGGAGACCTAATGTCATGCCCCGCTTCCCAGTATACGGGGAGAGGACACGACTGGTCACGCGGCATATTTACTCAGAAGTAAACACGCTAAGCGTATCTAAGCAATATAAAATAAAATGTACACAAGAGACAAGATGTAAATGAACATCAACTTTATTTATTAACATTCTTTTTACAATACAACTGAAAAGAAAATACATGTACTGAAAGAAATGCCTAAACAATGGCATAACAGAAATGAAAATGAAATGTACAAGTATACTAGAGCTCCGGGTCGAAGGCTAGCTGATCTAAATCCTCGCTGGTGGGCTCTGACTCCAGAAGGTCCGAATCACCTGACAACATTCCAAAGAAAGAAGAGAGGAATGTCGTCAGCAAACAATCGCTCAGTAAGTCCCAAGGAATAAGCATAGACAGAATACACAGAAGGAGATTGTAATTTTTATTGTTGTATTATATTGTTAACGCTGTTGTTTGTAGCTTGGTACAGAAAATACCAGTGTATACGAGAGGAGTCTCACTATCCCGGAGACTAAGGTATACGGAGTACAAGGAACCGTTCAGCCACGGTACAACGGCAATGGAGATTCAGGTTAGGTGTCTTATGATTACAGTCTCGTGCCACTTTTAACACCTTCCGTACCAATATACCCTTTATAGACCATGTGATGTCTTGATTGTATTGTTTGAATTGTTTTGTCCTGTATTGTAAATTGTATATGGATGACTTGCCGAAACCATGATATCAGTAATGGAACGGATATAATGGATAAACATGTAAATGGAGTATATCCATGGTTCGGTTCAGTCAAGTCGCATAGATTGAATAGATTGAATAGATGGATTCATATTGAATTGTGGTTTTATACTTGAATCACATTCAAGTCAGATTGATTATATTTAGACTCAGTCTGAGTCCGAAAATTAAAGAAGAAATTGTAGTCTTGAATTAGATTTTGATGTTATCGGTAACTGCTGCACATGGACGGCAGGATTTGTGTCTTTTTCCAAGACAATTACAGTATTGATAACACCGTTTGTTAGGTTTTCTACCTTAGATAGGCAAGCACCCATATCTCTGGCTCCCTGAGGCTCAAGAGACTGGTCCCGTGTTCAGATCAGAATATTGCATTTCAATACCGCTCATTTGTTATCTGTTTTGTTATATATGGGTATTATTAACCGGTGTTTGCTCAGTAATACAGATTACAGGTATCTGTGACAAAACACTAGAAATACATCTAGAATCACGGATATATCATTTGTGAGCTGACACTGCAACCAGAACCGCAAACCGACCGATATCCCAAGAGTTATTTTGCAAACAAATGTGTGCACAATATTTTGGTCCAACACATAGCATGTGTACACACTAACTCTTGGGGCTTGGACTATGGACCTAGGGGGCAGCCATGACATGATGGCTAGGAGCAAGTAGGCTATATGGTGTGATGTGCATTTATTGCTAAAAGTAGTGATATGATTTGTATCTACCAAGTTCCCTCCAAGACCTAAGTGCATCCAGAGATGTTTCCGACCAAGCAAACAACACCAGAGGCATGCTGGGGACAACACAAGACCACCACTGCAATACGGGACCCACCCCTCGGATCTAGGCCGAGATCTTCCTTGCCAGAACCGGCCTGGCCGACCCCACCTCCTCATGTGGGCCCCAGCTTCTCACAGAGTCTAATTGGCTGCAATTTGGTCTTTATTTTATTGTTTTCTTAATCCATTTTCTTGCCTATAAAAGTAGACCATGGGGCAAAGGTTCAAGGGTTCAATTTTGTCGTACATTGTATCATTCTTTTCATTTTGTTTTCTCCCTCTTGTAAATAGCTTAGGTTCCCCTTGAGATCCTTGCCTTCTCTTGATCTTTCAACCTCTTCATTGAGCTTGACGGTTTAAGGGTTGGTATTTGATCTCAAGGGTTGGAATTAATAAAGTTCTCTCTTTTGTGTTTCATTTTGCCTTGGGTTTTTAGCTCTCTCTTGATCTTGCAATCTCTTAATTGAGCTTGGAAGTTTAAGTTTGGGTTATTAAACCCATGGTGTGTAACTTGTTCCATGGTTCCTAGTTCTTTCTTTCTTGCTTATTTCTTTCTTACTTTTTATTACTTGCACTTACATTCCTTGCTTTACTTTTCTTACAATTTAAATTCCATGTCATTTAATTACTTTCTTGTAATCTTTTCTTCTCTTTGTTTATCTTTTCTTTTGCTCTTTTTGGTTTGTTTTATGAATGGTTGTTAATATGTGTTGTTAGGCAAGAATACGATATTGTAAGTTAACGTTCCGTTTCTCATTTCCTTTTCCCGTCTTTTCTATTTGAAACTCCGTCCAAACCTTACGCAAGCGATCCGTTAGGCACCCTACCCTACCAAGGTAACGGTGATTCCTAACGCGACCGGTTTCGTTCGGATTGGCCGGAGGCGAAAGCAAGAGACAAGAACGGACGGACAAGGGTCAATAAGCCGGATTCCACGAATACCGTGCTTAAATCCCCTAATCCACGTTGTTTCCTGTTGCTCTAGCTTCATTTGTTAAGTTCGACTCAAAGGACTTGAATACGGAATCCATTAACTTACATTGTTCTATCGTTTCCTAACAAGCTTTATACTTGCATATAAATAACACATAGGTTAGATTTGAACAATTCCGCCCTCGCGCATTAACTCGTAACAACAAGAACGTGAAACGCTCCGTCTCCCTGTGGATCGACCCGTGCTCAACCGGCTAGCTGCAAAGCGACACCGTCTTGATTGCGGTTAACTTAAATTCTTTCAATCAAATGATATATCCGACACATTTCAATACTGCTCATTCGTTATCTATTTTGTTATATATCGGTACTATTACCCGGTGTTTGCTCAGTAATACAGATTATAGGTGTCCGTGACAAAATACTAGAAATACATCCAGAATCACGGATATATCATTTATGAGCCGACACTGCAGCCAGAACCGCTAACCGGCCGATATCCCAAGTGTTATTTTGCAAATAGTGTGTGTGCACAATATTTTGGTCCAACACATTACATGTGTGTGCACACAACTCTTGGAACATGGACCATGGACCTAGGGGGCAACCATGACATGATGGCTAGTGAAAGTGGCATGGTGTGATGTGCATTAATGGTGCATTTATTGCATAAAGTAGTGATGTGATTTATATCTACCAAGTTCCCTCCAATTCCTGGTGCACCACAAGTTCAAAACTGACCAAGCAAACAACACCAGAGGCATTCTGGGGACAACACAAGACCACCACTGCAATACGGGACCCATTCCTCGGAATTTTGCCGAAATCTTACTGGCCAAAACCGGCCTGGCCGGCCCCACCACCTCCTGTGGGCCCCACCTTCTCATAGTGTCTCCAATGCTTCCTCTTGGTTTTTATTTTATTGTTTGCTTAATCTCTTTTCTTGCCTATAAAAGCAGACCATGGGGAAGGTGAGCAAGGGTCCAATTTTGTCATTCTTTTTGCAACACATCATTTTGTTTTCACTTTCTCTTGTAAATAGCTTAGCTTCCCCTTGAGATCCTTGCCTTCTCTTGATCTTTCAATCTCTTCGTTGAGCTTGAAGGTTTAAGGGTTGGTATTTGATCTCAAGGGTTGTATCATTCTTAATGATGAATAAAGTCTCTTTTGTGCTTCATTTTGCCTTGGGTTTTTAGCTCTCTCTTGATCTTGCAACCTCTTAATTGAGCTTGCAAGTTTAAGTTTGGGTTATTAAATCCATGGTGTGTAACTTGTTCGATGGTTCTTAGTTCTTTCTTTCTTTCTTATTTCTTTCTTGCACTTTAATACTTGTTTTACTTACTTGCAATTTATTACCATGTCAATTACTTTCTTGTAATGCTTTTCTTTTCTTTGTTTATCTTCTCTTTTGTTCTCTGTTTTTGGTTTGTTTGTGAATGGTTGTTAATACGGTGTTGTTAAGAAAAGAGAAAGGTATTGTAAGTTAAAGTTTCGTTCCTCATTTCCTTTTTCCGTCTTTTCCATTTGAAACTCCGCCCAAACCTTACGCAAGCGCTCTTTTAGGCACCCTACCCTACCAAGGTAACGGTGATTCCTAACCGCGACCGGTTGCGTTCGGATTAGCCGGAGGCGAAAGCAAGAGACAAGAACGGACAGACAAGGGTCATTAAGCCGGATTCTACGAATACCGTGCTTAAATCCCCTAATCCACGTTGTTGCCTATTGCTCTAGCTTCATTTGTTAAGTTCGGCTCAAAGAACTTGAATACGGAATCCATCAACTTATATTATCCAATCGTTTCCTAATAAGGTTTATACTTGCATATAACATATAGGTTAGATTTGAACAATTCCCCCCTCGCGCATTAACTCGTAACTACAAGAACGTAAAACGCTCCGTCTCCCTGTGGATCGACCCATGCTCATCGTGGTTAGCTGCAAAGCGACACCGTCTTGATTACGGTTAACTTTAATTCTTTCAATCAAATGGTGCCGTTGCCGGGGAGGCGGTAACGTTTTTTAGTTTTTGTTATTTCGGGTTAATCATTGTACATCTCATTTATACTTCTAACACTATTTTTCAAAAACAAACTAAAAATTTCAAAATTTCAAAACCAAAACAAAAAACTAACTTTGCTAACTCATTTTGCTCTCTGGATTTCATACCTGCTAGCACTCTGGATCTCAACTAAAACACCAAACAATACCGGTGTGATATTGGTAGAGCACTGTGAACATAGAAGAAATTTGAGCCGCAACTCAAAGGCAGATCCGGCGACATCCCCTATATTTCCGGCGACACCGGCCGTATCTCATCATCTTGCCTCCAAATTTTCCCCTGTGCTCTAGTGTTCTGTTTTTGTCCTATTGCTATTGTTTGGTTTTTATAATTTTTAGTGTGCAGGTATTTGGGCATTCATATCGCTTTTTCGCACTAATATCCGTTTTCCGACATTTTCAGATTTTTGCAAAATTGCGAACGGCGATTGTGGGGAGCAAAGTGCACATTCAAAGTTAAGGTGGTTACGAAGTACAGTGCCAAAGATCCGGGTAGTTTGACTCGCGCAAGCGAACTTTTCAAGCTTACCGGATTTGATTCAACGGGGGTTTCCTAACCCAAAAACTTAACGGCACGTATTTTACTAACACCTTCTTCTCAAATCCGACGCATCCAATATACTATTCTTTGCAGGATTCTTTGCAAGTTCGCTAGCAAACACTAAAAATTGACTAACCCGTATTTGTTGCAGTGCCGTGCTTAATATAAAAAAACGATTGTTTAATTATTTATAGAATTTTTATTGAATTGTGCATTGCATAAATTAATACGAACTTAAGGGCAAGCGAACTCCACAACATACGGTAAAGGATTTCATCACCTTTTCCGTGGCCCACAAATCACGAACTTGAGCATAACGATTATCTGCACAAATTTTAAAAGAATCTAGACTTTAAGCCTTAAGGACTTTGCACTCATTAGGAGAAGTTAACTGTGTTTAGAACACCGCTTAACGGTATATCGTTTACGGGGTGTCTAGAAAAGTGTTAACAGCGAAACCGCCAAAAGAGAAAGGGTTATTTAATTAAGGACCTTCGCGAAAGTGTCGGAAAACCTCCCATTATCTCTGCACTTACCTGGCCTCGTGATCAGTATATCTTGAGCCCGTTTCTCAACACAGTTTTACTTCGACAATCAAGTTCTTGAGCAGCTCTAGTTGACCTAGATGAACCCTAGACCGATTAGGTGTGTGGTATTTTTGTGTCGTGATTCTTTTTGTCCAGATTCTTTTTGTGAGTATACTTCATTCTTTTGTTAATAACTAACTTTAAAAAAAACCACATTCTTTTCCTCTCCTTTTCTCTTATTCTCTTTTTCTCTCATCATATCATGGGTACCCCACCTCGCAAAACTCTTGCCAAACTTTGTTACCCACAACCAGACATTACTTTTTACGGTTCTTGCTTTGGTCGAATTACGAACGACCCCTCCATGCCCAAAATTTCTTTGAAAGATCGGATAGACGCGTCTAGGACAAACACTTGCACTCCGCAATCCACTTTGTATCAACCTTTTTAACCTCCTCCACCCTCTTATGTTGATACTCCTTTTGCAAGTCGTCCTTTGTCCATCGCTAAACATATTGAACAATCTCGTGGCCGATCTTTCACTCCTTTCACCACTTCAAATTCTTGGGATCAACAATTTCATTCACCTTCTTATCCAAATGTTGATCCTACTCCTGTCCATCCATAAATTCCTACCAGTCCTACCCGAATTTTGCACCTTCCCTAGATATTGCTTCGGAATAGCCTTTTGGGAGTTTTCGGTATCCAAACAACTTTGAATCTTTTACCGAAACCCCTTCACAACCCATGTCTAGTCTGGAATAGTCGTTGAAAGACTTTAAGGTAGCGTCGTACCACCAGATGATGGATTTGAATGCGTCCATGGCCGCCCTTATACAACCTACTGACCCGGTAGCTAGTTTCCAACTAGCTCCACATTTTTCAATGTATGATGAGTCGGTTGGACAGGTTAAGAATTTGAGTGGAAAGAGTGAGCTGTACACCCTTCCAAATCAAACCTACCCGTCCCAAATTGAATCCCACAACTCCTGTTTTGAAAGTCTATCGAGTGTCCCAAATGATTTATTAATTGAAGATAGAATGATTAATGAGTTGTGCGACTTTGTAGTGTTTGATTTGCCCGATTGTGAAGACTCCATGTCAAGTGAAACCACACCCAATCCTTTTGACCTCTACACCTCCATCTTAGAACCAGAATTGATTAAAATCCATGCTTTTGATGAGGTGTCTGAGAATATTGATTTTCTCTTGATTGAGGATATTGACGCTGGGGATATTTTGGATGATGAACCCGCAGATCTGGATGAGGTTTTCTGTCCAATTCATCATCCCGAGTCATTAACTGTTTTTCCCGAACTTCATACGCGTCTTGATTTTGATAAAATTTGCATGGATGAAATAATTTTTGAGAAGACTTTTGAGGATAGCTTTGAGGATGAACCAGTTTTAATTGATGAGTCAGATTTTCCAATTCATCCTATCCCTTTCATTGATTGTGTACACCCTTCGGAATCTTTAACCGATAACCTTCCTCAACCACTTCCCTCCATCCTTTCCATCGTTCCGACCTTGCAACACACCGTATCATTTTCAGTTCCTGTGTCTGGTTTACCAAGTTCGGCGTACCTATGTTTTCTCACGAATCTTGAGGGATTTGACCCCATCTCTCGACGGGTTAATAGATTAGCACAATCGCTTTTTACACATCGGTCATTACAAATTGTGCTAATTTATTCACTCCATTTTCACCCTCAAATTCGTACTCCATTTATTTTTCCCTTCCGCCATTCTTCTTCTCATATACCGGGACCGTATACCACTTCTATCCCCATACGGTCTCGCGTATCCTCCATTTCTTACCTCTCTGCATTCTTTCACCAACCGGCACACTATCGCGATAGAATCTTTGAATGGTTGGTGCTCACTTTTGGCCTTTGTAAGTCCTTATATAGGTTGATACTGTTCTCTTTCCCACATAATCCTGAACTTCACCGCTTAAACAGTGGAAACACTGTTTTACTTAAATTTGTGGGGGAACCTTTTTGTGTATATATTTTTAGTTTTCTTTTTGTTTTGTATAAAATTTTCTTTTGAGGAGCGCCGACAATTTTGACCCTCTTGGTGTAGCCTGACAGTGAGGGCACTGTCAAGTTTAAGTTTGGGGGTGTGCTCGGTAAGCTTTCTTCCTTCGCATTCATTTGTATATTTTGCATTTGCATACCTTATTAAAAACCAACAAAAATCGAAAAAATTTCCAAAAATATAAAAACTTTGTCGTCAAGTTAGCTAATAGGGTAACTTAGATTTTTATTCCGAAAGTTTAGTTGATACGTTAGAAATAACTAAATTCTAGGCTTAGGAATTGAAAACCCTAAAAATAACTCTCCTTCTGTTTAACTTTAGAAAATATACGTCCTCACAGTTTTTTTTTGAGAATTAGGTAATCTTGAGTTCAGTTCTTGAATTAAGTCGAGATGAAGGGAAAGTATTGAAGCTTTACTGCAAGATAAGTCTGAAAAATAGTTTCTATTCTTGAGTCCAAATTTAGAAAGTATATATCTTACAAACTGCACTTACACGCACCTTGAAACTTGCGATAGTAGAGGATACCTAAAAATACTTTTGCCTGAAAACCTATTATGAAAGAAAAACGGTATTTAAAGCTAAACACCAAAAGAGCATCAGTGAAAAATATATCTGGTCTTGAATAAGAAAAAGAAAAAGTAAAAAAATAAAAATAAAGCCAAGACCTGGAAATTGCTATTTACGCTTTAAGCTCACACATTCAGTAATCGGCCGTTAGTGCCTCAAGAAGCATTAATAGTCGCATGAAAGGTGTGTGAGCAAATCCGTCCATCATTAAATGAAAAGAAGTAGTATTAGGTATTAGGGCAAGGGTACTATAGCTTGAATTGAATTCTTGAGTGTAGGGGTACAAATATACACACACGTAGGGGTATATAATCGATATTTGGATAAAAGATGGAGATGAAGAATAAGACTTATGTTTTCTATAAAGTTGATAAAAATCCCTGATTTGAAACCGCACTTTAGAAGGAAAACTCAGGAGATACCAACATCTTTCTAAACTTTTTTGGAACATATAGGATCTAGGGTTAAATAGATTAGAGGCGTGAAACATAAGGGTTGGATATTTCTAACTTAGGATGATAGCGTTTCTAACGTAGATACTAAACTGTAGGAGTAGAATCAACATTAATTTATGAAACTAGCTTGATGGGATTTTGTGGGTAGTATCTGCTGAAAACCCTCAGGAGACAACACTCCTCCTACTAGGGACATCTAGAGATTTAACGGTTTGTTGCACCCCTTCAGTGCAATCGCGTTCCCTGTGAAAGTGAGGCTAGGATTTTGTTTTGCTCGGGACGAGCAAAAGATAAGTTTGGGGGTATTTGTTCATCACAGAAAACTGCATTTCAATACCGCTCATTCGTTATCTGTTTTGTTATATATCGGTACTATTATCCGGTGTTTGCTCAGTAATACAGATTACAGGTGTCCGTGAAAAAATACTAGAAATACATCCAGAATCACGGATATATCATTTGTGAGCCAACGCTGCAGCTAGAACCGCAAACCGATCGATATCCCAAGAGTCATTTTGCAAACAGTGTGTGCACAATATTTTGGTCCAACACATTACATGTGTGTGCACACATCTCTTGGAATATGGACCATGGACCTAGGGGCAGCCATGGCATGATGGTTAGTGCAAGTGGCATGGTTGGATGTGCATTAATGGTGCATTTATTGCATAAAGTAGTGTTGTGATTTATATCTACCAAGTTCCCTCCAATTCCTGGTGCACCACAAGTTCAAAACCGACCAAGCAAACAACACCAGAGGCATTCTGGGGACAATATAAGACCACCACTGCAATACGGGACCCACTCCTCGGAATTTGGCCGAGATCTTACTGGCCAAAACCGGCCTGGCCGGCCCTACCACCTCCTTTGGGCCCCACCTTCTCATAATGTCTCCAATGCTTCCTCTTGGTCTTTATTTTATTGTTTGCTTAATCTCTTTTCTTGCCTATAAAAGCAGACCATGGGGCAAGTGAGCAAGGGTCTAATTTTGTCATTCTTTCTGCAACACATCATTTTGTTTTCACTTTCTCTTGTAAATAGCTTAGCTTCTCCTTGAGATCATTGCCTTCTCTTGATCTTTCAATCTCTTCGTTGAGCTTGAAAGTTTAAGGGTTGGTATTTGATCTCAAGGGTTGTATCATTCTTAAAGATGAATAAAGCCTCTTTTGTGCTTCATTTTGCCTTAGGTTTTTAGCTCTCTCTTGATCTGGCAACCTCTTAATTGAGCTTGCAAGTTTAAGTTTGGGTTATTAAATCCATGGTGTGTAACTTGTTCGATGGTTCTTAGTTCTTTCTTTCTTGCTTATTTCTTTCTTGCACTTTAATGCTTTCTTTACTTACTTGCAATTTATTACCATGTCAATTACTTTCTTGTAATGCTTTTCTTTTCTTTGTTTATCTACTCTTTTGTTCTCTCTTTTTGGTTTGTTTTGTAAATGGTTGTTAATATGGTGTTGTTAGGAAAAGTGAAAGGTATTGTAAGTTAAAGTTTCGTTCCTCATTTCCTTTTCCCGTCTTTTCTATTTGAAACTCCGCCCAAACCTTACGCAAGCGCTCCGTTAGGCACCCTACCCTACCAAGGTAACGGTGATTCCTAACCGCGACCGGTTGCGTTCGGATTGGCCGGAGGCGAAAGCAAGAGACAAGAACGGACGGACAAGGGTCAATAAGCCGGATTTCACGAATACCGTGCTTAAATCCCCTAATCCACGTTATTGCCTAATGCTCTAACTTCATTTATTAAGTTCGGCTCATAAGACTTGAATACGGAATCCATTAACTTACATTATCCTATCGTTTCCTAACAAGCTTTATACTTGCATATAACACATAGGTTAGATTTGAACAATTCCGCCCTCGCGCATTAACTCGTAACGACAAGAACGTAAGACGCTCCGTCTCCCTGTGGATCGACCCGTGCTCAACCGGCTAGCTGCAAAGCGACACCGTCTTGATTGCGGTTAAGTTAAATTCTTTCAATCATCCCGCTTAAACCTATGTTTACTATGGTCCTTATTGTAATTCAATATAACTTGAGAGGGTTTTATGTAAAAATAGTTTTGGCATAATTTCAAAATACTCCTCAAGTATTTAATTATCATCTTTAGAGTATTCATAGATGTGTATTTTACAATTGTGCAATTTCTAGTAAATAGAACCTAGTTTTCATAGTATATGGTTTTTTCTTGAAATAATGTACTTGTTTTGTATTTGGATGGTATTTTTATGTAATAGTGATTCCTTTTGATTTAGAAAACTTGGAATATTTATATAATCAAAATAGATATTTTGATAATAAATTTATAGATATTTAATTAAAATAATTTATTTATTTTCTTGTAGAATCTCATTTTCTAAGAAAAATGTATAAAAATTCCATCGAGATCGAATGCTCCTTGCGGAGGTCTGCATCTCGTTCTACTAAGACCGAGGATGTGCGATAATCCGCACCATCCCGAATGGGGTCCCTAAAATGGGTTGTAGAGGCGCAATTGCATGAAAATTATTAATACATCTTTTTATAGAAAACAGTTTTATAAGTTTAGGGTATTTATTTGTAAGGTCGTATTTCCCGTATTCTTTTATCCCAAAATCAATCGTGTTATGATAGAGATGTGTTTTGTGATGAGCTAGGTCATTACCTCGTGAACTATTTAAAGGTATAGCAATGAATAAAGGTTATAATGTCGAAATTAATAATTTGTGGTATTCTTATGTAAAAATGCGATAAATGTCACAAAAATGATTATTTTGATATGCAACTTGTTTTATTGAGTCTTTTAATGTTTATTAATCAACATATAAGAATATGGTTTTATCTTCTTAAAAAAAAGTGTAGTTTTTAAAAGAAAACCGAATCGGAAGTCGGACTAACTCCGCTTCCGTCGGGTTTTAGAAATGGAACTTTTAAAAGATGAAGATGAGAGGGAAAATGGGACTTACTGGCTTTGATGAGAGGGGGAGGTAGAAAAAGGTCTAGGATTTATCGATGCTTCGTTTCGTTGCCGAAAACTTCTCGTATCGTCGCCGAAAACTTCCCGTATCGTCCCCGGAACTTCGTCGGGGCTTTGCCCTTTGCTAACTCCACTTGCACAATATAAAGACTTGGGAATTCTTGAAAGTTTTGGCAGGGATTTATGAGTGAGGAGGGTGTGAAATGGAGTGGTATTTATAGAAAACATTCGGGTTTAAGGGTGATGAATGGGTGAATTAAAATATGTATTAAAAATAGGATTAAATGTGAATTTTATTGCTCTCTGGAATAATTCAGAGCAAACAAGCAGTGTGGGGTTAGTGGGGTTGGCCAAACGTTGCAGAGAAGAAGAGTTGGGGGCAATACCTACGGTCTAGACCTGCGGCACCGGGCCTTTTCCCTCTTCTCGCCGGGTCAACACCGATGGTTGGGGCTAGGGTTTTGGCCACGTGTCCTTGTCTCTTTGGCATCTTCAGTGCACATGTTTATTTAAACTGTGACCCTTCAGTTTACGTGTTGTGCATGTGTAGACTCTTGGGCTTCTAAAAGATTTAAAAAAATAACTAAAAAGATAATGTGGCTGGGGGATTCGAATACAGGGGCTACGTCACAGCAGTGCAAGGCTTCACCAATGTTCTACAAGTGTTTTCTTGCTGTTCTAAATCAAAACAAATACTTATAGCATACACTGGATTGCAAATACCCCAATTGTACATTAATTTTAAATGAATTTTATGTACTCAGAATTTGGAGTTGTTACAGTCTACCCTCCTTACAAAAATTCCGTCATCGAAATTTACAATTTATTTTAAGGACTAGTTTACAAATAAGTGAGAATATCTTGCACGCATCTCATCTTCCCTTTCCCACGTTGATTCTTCTGGTGTGCCTTTTCTCCACATCACTCGAATCAAGTTGACTTCCTTGTTCCGAAGTGACTTCACTTTTCTATCCAGAATCTCAACAGGTTGTTGCTCACAAGATAAATCTGGCTGTACAGTGAGCTCGGAATGATCAAGAACATGGCTGGGGTCACTCATATACCTTCTGATTAAACATATATTTCATACTCTTGTGATCTATGTATATGTTCACTCATTCACCAAGAAGATAATGACGCCAAATCTTAAGAGCAAAGATTATAGCCGCCAACTCCAAATCATGCGTCGGGTAATTGCGCTCATGAATTTTCAGCTATCTTGAAGCATAAGCCACAACCTTACCGTGCTGATATAGAACACATCCTAATCCCTTACCGGATGCATCGCAATGCAGTTCAAAACCTCCAAATTGGTCCGGTATAACGAGAATAGGCGCTGATGTCAATATTGTCTTGAGTTCTACGAAAGCTTGTTCGCATGCTTCTGACCACATGAATTCTTCATCTTTACGTATGAGCTTGGTTAGGGGTATTGCTATCTTCGAAAATCCTTCAATGAATCTTCTGTAATATCCAGCTAGACCCAAGAAACTTCGAATGTCCTTCACTGACTTTGGTGTCGGCCATTCGCTTACTGCTGAAACTTTCACTGGATCCACAGAGATTTCTTTGCCTGATACAATATGTCTGAGAAAACCAACTTGATTTAGCCAAAATTCGCATTTGCTATACTTGGCATAGAGTTGATGTTGTCGTAGAGTTTCCAGGATAATTCTCATGTGTTCGGCATGTTCCTTCCGACGCTTGGAATATACTAGGATGTCGTCGATGAAGATGACAACAAACCTATCTAGGTACTCCCGGAAAACTTGATTCATTAGGTTCATGAATATTGCTGGTGCGTTGGTCACTCCAAATGGCATCACAAGAAATTCGTAATGACCATAGCGAGTTCTGAATGTCGTTTTGTGGATATCAGATTCCTTGACCTTCACCTGATGATAACCCGAACGAAGATCTAATTTGGAGAAAACACAAGATCCACTTAGCTGATCGAACAGATCGTCGATGCGCGGGAGTGGATACTTGTTCTTTATGTAGGGTTCCTAGGCACACTAGTGAGGTCTCACAAGGCATCAACCATGCCAATTTCAAATTTAAACGGTGCCGAGAAACCCTAGAACGGACCGTTGGCTAGAAATCTAGGTGAAAAGATAAACTAGTTAACACTTAACTAAGAGATACGGAAATACAATCTTTGTAGATCCGGTTCTCCACCTCCATAGCTCCGCAACAAAGTATCCTCGCTGTCCAAATCGAAATCCGGGCTCTTGCGTCGGCTTCATCGGAGAAAGAGCGGGCAAGGTCGTCGGCTTCGTGCCGAAGATGATCTACGTCGAGGCATCGCTAGATCAAGCTCCAACTTCACCAAGTCATGAAAACTTGTGAAGGAAACACACTCTACTACTTGGCAAGAGGTAGAGGATGAAGAAATAGGAAGTGGGTTCAATTTAGAATTGGATTTCTCACTCTTTTTCAAGAGTTGCCATTGATGGAGGAAGGTTTTTCTTCATGAAGATGAAGAAGAAGAAGAGGTTGAATATGATAAGTTCTATTTTAAAAAGAAAAGAAATTCCAAACTTATCATCATACAACCATGGTCAAGTGTAGAGAATAAACTAGGGTTAAATCAAATGGTTAGGGTTAAGCATGAGATAAGAATGGTGGACAAAGTCAAAGCTTCATGAATCTTCAACTACAAACAAAGAAAGCCACCATTCTTCTCATTTCTTTTTCCAAAAAGAAAATAAATAAATAAATGAATAAATATATATGAAAAACAAAATCCTAACCATTTAAATAACCACGGTTTAATCTTTACACAAACTCAAGTAAACATGTATCATCAAACATGATACAATCAAGTGCACAAAAGTATATCACATATACAACATGTGAACTTCAAGTGAGAAAATCCATTTAAAGTGAACCAATACTAGTTAATGCAAAGTAATATATCAAATATATAATTATACATTAAATCATTAAATCAACACTTGATTCAATGATCCGGTCATGTCGCACATAACCGACTAGTATCCAATGTATCGGTTTATCGAATCAATCCTTGATTCGATAACTAGGGTATATCGCATATAACCTAATCGATACATTCATCGCGAGAATGGAATACGGTATCACATACACGCATTATTCTCGGTCCCGCACATATCTCATATGCGCTCCTATTTCGTTTCGCTTGAGCCAGGAAACCTCTGTGTAGGACTCTAAAGACTCGTCAATACGCCGGCAGCAGATGATGATCATATCAAGCATCCACAAGCCGCAAGCGGTCTGCTAAACGTAACGGCCACCCGGGTATTGAGCGATCAGAAGATCGACGAGCAATCCCGCTCACACTCCTGTGAATCCAACCAGTAACACTATCGTACAGTCCGGTCTGATCGTCTGATATGTCGCATATCTCGCCTAGGGGTGGTAAACGTCAGACCCCAATAGCTCGATAAGTCGCTTCGATATGAGGTCTATAACAATTCGAGAAACTACTGGTAACACTTACCAGTAAATCTCAGCAACCCTGGCCAGGGATTTCCTGTTATAGCCAATCGAACACAGCGCAACATCAACCCCCTATACCGGGAGAGACGAATCCCCTCCTATCGCTCATTGCCTCCATATGACTCGGGACTGTACCCAAAAACCACCGTTTTGCACACCCTCTTGGACTTGGTAAGATGGAAATCAAAGCACAGTGGGAACCACACAAGACTCTATGACGATCTCGGGTCAACAGACTACTCTGTACCAGTGTCATCAGAGAACTGCCATCTAACGTGAGGTATAATACCATCTGGGAGTTCTCGGCGAGTCCGTCCAGTGTACCCAGTCTCTACTGAGCACCCGTATATCATCTCTGATGTCAAACACCAATGGATATGGGATCATCCATCGCCCATCTGTATGGGTCGAGAAGGTATACGCTAGTCTACTCTGGTATATCGATGCCCCGTCTCGATACACCCTCGACTAGGGACTTTGAAGGATGTACTTATGGACTACCATGTCCCCACTAGTATGATCCGCATCATAGTCCAGGTAGTCAAGCACAGATCCTAAGGGCTTTACCAACATGTAACAGAGAGACAATCAATGTACACGTTAAGGTAAAGAGTAACCAGATAGCATACTATCATGTCGAGCAAGAAAGTCCTCCTTATATATGTCCAAGTATCCACTACAATATACATCCTATGTATAGTAATGGCCTCTAGGGCATACATATAACTAACAATCTCCCACTTGCACTAGGGCCATCTGTAGCAGTGGTTGTAGTATCTCATACTCAACCATCCCATAAAAGTCTCTCTCTGGGAACAGGCCTTTGTGAGTGGATCCGCTGTGTTGTCCTCTGAGTCTTCTCTCCTAACCTCGATCTCCCTGGAGATCAACCATCTCCATGATCAGGTGACACTTCCTTAGAATATGTCTGGATTACTGATGGGACGGACGTTCCTTGGCATAAGCCACAACTCCATTGTCTCACAATGGTTGGAACATAGTTCATCTCATGAACCAATATACACCCAGATTGCCTCTATGGTAGCATCTTAAGTAGCGATGTATCCTGCCTTTATCGTCTAGTATGTCACGGTATTTAGCTTGGAACTCTTCCAACATACCATCCCTCCACTGAGGGTAAAGACAATGCCTGCGACTGACATTCAGTCGTCTTTATCACCCTGGAACCCTTCCAGTGATTCTCCCAGGATCAATTGATACCATCTCACTACAGCTAGTGAGTATTCTAACATCCATTTGGATCTATCTCATAGGTCCAAAACCCAGGATTTAGTAGGTATCACTTTGATCCTATATGGAGAATCATTGTGATAGGCGGAGATTGATCGAGCGTAGCATAGGAAACTCTTTCCCTATCAAGAGTATGTCATCCACGTTCTCTACGAGGATCATCACCATACTCCCTACCACCTTTTTGTATATACAAGGTTCATCTACCATTTTGATGATGTCAAACTGTTTGACTAATCCATCAAAACAGATGTTCCAACTCCGCGATACCTGCTTTAATCCTATAAAGCATCTTGCACACGTTTCCGCTGCTGCCACAGTCTACGAAGTCCTCTGGCTGTGTACTTATAGACGCACTCTTCTAAAACATCATTTAGAAAAGCAGTCATGACACTCAACCGCCAGATATCGTAGTCATGGTATGTAGCCGTGGCAAGTAGGATCTGGATGGACTTAAGCACAGCCACTGGAAAAGGTTTCATCATTATCCACGCCTGGTTGATGACGAAAACCTTTAACAAGTCTTGCTTTGAAAGTCTCAACTTTTCCATCTACACCAAGTAATCTTCTCAAGATATACTTGCTCCTGATGGGGATTTAACCCTTCAGATATAGCAACCAAAGTCCATACTTTGTAGGTGTATAAGGATTCCATCTCAGATCGATAAACATCCAGCCATTCTTACAGAGTCTTACTCTCGATGGCCTGCTCGAAGCTAGTTGGGTCATCATCTCATGATGCAATCCTCGCTCCCACTGTCATAGAGAAACCGAAGTATCTCTCAGGTGGGTGAGGAACCCTACTAGATCGGCGGAGAGGCTGAGGTTCATTGGTAATTATTGAATCCTTTGGTTCTGTCAAATCTTCAGCTGCAGTTTTGTATAGCTGGAACATTTCCAGTTCTACATGACTGACCTTGCCTCGAGCTTGTCCGGATTTTGCTTTTCAGACATAGGCCGGACAACCCCAAATCTTAACTAACTTAAGAAATGGGCTCTTCCTTTTTCATATCACATATGAAGTGGTAGGCAACTGATTTGATTTGAACCCTATTCAATAGGTATGCAGCTTTTCAAGCGCATAACACCCAAAAGGAAATAGGTAACTCAGTATTACTCATCATAGAGCACACCTTATCACATAGGGTGTAATTGCTCCACCCCGATATACTATCGTGCTATGGTGTATTCGGAGGAGTAATGCTGAGAGAGAATCTCATTCTCCTTTAGAAAAGTCCGAGAATTCCGTGCTCAAGTATTCTCCTCCTTGATCTCATCATAGGACATAATACTTATACCTGTATTCTGGTTCTCTACTTCTAGCTTATATTCTGTGAATATCTCAAAAGGTTCGGACTTGTGTTTCAACAGGAATATTTGTCTGAATCTTGAGAGATCATCAGAGAACGTAATGAAGTACAAAGAACCGGTCTTGGCATGTGTAGACAGGGGACCTACATACATCAACATGTATCATCCCAAGAGTTCACTAACTCTTTCTCTGTTTCCAGTAAACGGAGCTATGGTCATCTAATCTTTGTGACATGACTGGCAAGTTTTCATAAGATGTAAATTCAAACTGATTTAAATATGCATCTAAATGTAACTTCAGCCAATCGGGTCGCATTGATATGACCTAGTCTACAATGCCTCAAGAAGGATCCGTTCATTTCTGAACTAGTCCTCTTGTGTGTGTTCCGTATACTAAAGAACTGTAGTTTGATTTAGAACATTAATACTTTTAGATAACGTGCCTGAACCGATCAACTTTTGATATAGGAAATGTTCAAAACATTATCCAACTATACAAAATTTTATCATTTCTTTACTAATAAAGAGATAGATATGATTTTTTATATCAGGTTCGGTATCTAATAACATTCGTTCAGAATCAATGTATTTGGAATACAGGGTGACAGTAACCAACAGACTTGGCTGCAACACTTGCACCGTTTTCTGCCTCATGAAACTTATCACCCGTTCTCAGTTCTCTACCCTTCTGTAGCCCTATGTAACTGATTACATATGTGGGATCCTGATCCGGTATCACATACCCAGGACGTAAAGGATACTGAGAAACAGTTCTGTATAATGAACACACCCGAAGATGATGCATCAGCATGTACTCTCTTCGTTTGGGCGGCACGGGAATTCTGGTAATCCCCTATTTCCTGCTCTGTCTTATAACAATTATAAGTTGGAGCGGGACCAACGTTCCCCAGCTCAGTATAACAAGCGGGTTCGGTCAATAATCCGTATTATTATCTTGATTAAGGCGTGATATGGTCGCTACCTGGAGAGAGAGAGAAGAAAACACTCAGCGTGCGCTCTGTCAAGAATAGATTGGTTTTTATTTTATCTAATAAGGATGGCTCCCACTGCTTTTTATCAAATCTTCCTTCAAACCCTAAAAGGAAAGACTAGCCGGGATTAATTACACACTACAAGTTCGCCAATCTTTCAGCCAGGCCAGTGTCGGTACTTTGAGGGAGGTCCCCCGTGCTTTCGCACGAACCTAATTAATGTAAACCTCGTTTTCCCAGAGGCGTAACCCCGTTGACACCTTTCTAGACACCTACTTGATCGGCTAATTGTAATGTATAAAACTCTCCCAGGAGTAACTCTTACTCGCAGCGGGTATCGGGATCCAACTATCTCATAGAAGGTATGCAATCTCATTGCAAATTTCAACACTTGAAATTCCCGATAATAATTTGCCCCATGCGATCTATGACCTTGACTGAGTCAACAAACCATAGACCGCAAGTAAAGTTCAACCCGTCATTTCTCGATTGAATTAAACCCACCCGCACGACCCTTGACTGAGTCAACAAGGCCGCACGACTACCCTAATCCAATCGCATCATATGCTTTGCAGATAAGCAATAATCAGCTACCGCACACTACGCCTTGACTGAGTCAACAAACGCAGCACGAATACTAACTATTACTTATCTGAAATGACGGAGGGCTACGACAGGTTTTTCTGAAAACCTATTGCGTAATGAACTTTATATCGTTGTAGAATCAAATGATTTTAAAATGGAGTGCATTTGAGGCTTTTCTAGTTTTTCTAAAGGAGTCACTCCCGGTGAAGGGATCGTCGGTCCTTTCCTCGTCGAATGAGGTGCGGGATATATCATATATATCGCTGTACAAAGCAAAAACTCTTAAAAGCAATCAAAAAACAAACCGAGTGTGTAGCATCTGCCAGTTATTGCTAAAGGAGTCACTCCCGGTGAAGGGATCTCGGTCCTTTCCTCATCGAATAAGGTGCAGGATATATCACATATACCTCTGTGCAAAGCAAGAACTGTAGCTACCTGTTTTATTTTGAAATTCAATTCAACAACATCTTAGGTTTCTTTTATTTCATTAATCACATTAATGAAGTCCCATCATTTAAGTACCTAATCATTACAGATAAATACGACGTACACTTATGCCATCCGCATTCGCCTCGATGTCCCCTCGTGCACCGTTAGGTTAGGTAACTAACGGCAGAGCAGGGCAGGGCTAGCACGGGTGTAAAACATAAGTAACGTCTATATAATATATCATATATACTATATACTGTATCTATCACAGAACATCACATGATCACATCACAGATATCGCAGCAGAAGAAACATATGAAATATTGGATATACTAGGACGTCCGTGTTTTCAATACGAGCCAGTATAAAACACGGATTCCACGGTCGTGATGAATAGCCAAACCCACACCCCTAGACCCCTACGAGAGCGGCAAGCAACCCTACCAATTCTAGAGTTAGGAGACCTGGACTCGACTCCTTTAGTTGGTCTCCCACTGGACTCCAGAACCCGGTTACTTGTGCTCCCCTCCTTGAGTCTATCCTAGTGCGGAAAAGTAAATAATATACAGAGGGTGACATCTTCCGCAACCTGGAAGTGCCCCAATAAAAGAATATTACATACAAGTTTTTACATGAATGAAAATAAAAAACACTCATCTCACATAAAAACCCCCGGCTATTCAAACACGACGATCCAATATAACATATCCAGCAACACATAACATCACATGTCATCAACGTAAGTAAATATGCACATCCCAATTGTCGTTGACATATAGCAACGAAACCGGCGATATCACATATTACACTTACGGTCACAGAAAAGAAAGTGTAAAACTACAACAGTTGGAATCCGCAACTACCTCAGACATCGCATGCCTGACCAAATGAATTACTTAGACATCGCATGCCTAACAATTATAAACCCCGCATTTTAGTCTCATTATCGAAAACACTTTTCAATATCAAGTCGGGCAATTCAACAGGATTCCCGACATTCTGATCGAATGCTCGTCGCAAACTTCAGTAGACGGCTGCACCCCCGATACCGTCGACGAAGTGCACCAAGGCGGAACACCGCTACCGCGAGCACCCGGACGGATGCTTTCGGCGATGGGGTTCTCCTACAGTCACTTGGTCGGGGCTATGGAGTGAGGCTGTCTATTAAGTTTACCCGGCGAGTATCCGCTTACGCTACGTGATTGCGACGGACTTTTGATCACATCAAAATTCCGTGGCAACCGATCAAGTGAGACTAAACTGCTATGTTTATAACTTTCATTCAGTTATCTCATAACTTATTGTGAATTCCAATTATTGTATCCCATTCCGGATAAATAGAAAATGTTAAACTTTTCGATCGAACAGTCAAACACCCAAGTTTTCCCGATAGAGATCAACACATGAAACAAGTCTAACAACATTCAGTTCGTGCCTCAGTACCAACGGTCCAGCCGTAGAAGGGTCAAGCCAACGCCTCACATGTGGCACGCCGTACTGCCCCAAACCCGAAGGTTCAAAGGGCAGTTCAAGACGGTCACATAATCGAGTTAAGGTTTGTTGTCTTCTAGAGGGACCATCGCGTTACTTGCACTACTTAGAACGTCGTTAAACTACGGAAAAATCCAACACTTGGAAATTTCCCGACAGGGGAAAAATTGGGTATTTATATCCGGTCGAACTTTTTAACATATTCTAAAAATTATCCGGAAAACCACATAGACAAAATTTGATACTCCGATCGAAACACCGAATCCCCAAAACAACCCCTGAAAATTCAACTCTTGAATAAAAATTAAAAATTCCCAGAAAATCCAGCATAATAAAATAGGAGTTACTGTGCAAACAGGAATTGATGATGTCACCTTTTTGCCGCGGAACCGTCGCAGAAGCCAAGCTTCTGCCGCGGTTCCGCCGCAATATGTACTGTTCATCAGAAACTTTTTGCGCCGTAATTCTTAGATTTCTCTGCTGAATTTTTAAAGCATTTTTAATGTTGAAAAAACCACGTTTTTGAAAAAAGGACAGAGAGCATTTTTGGTTTGGGGTTTCGGGTTCGTTCGGACTTCAAATTCCGTCTAGACTTCGCCTAAGGCTCTAGCTAGGCTCTGATACCACTGTAGGGTTCCTAGGCACACTAGTGAGGTCTCACAAGGCATCAACCATGCCAATTTCAAATTTAAACGGTGCCGAGAAACCCTAGAACGGACCGTTGGCTAGAAATCTAGGCGAAAAGATAAACTAGTTAACGCTTAACTAAGAGATACGGAAATACAACCTTTGTAGATCCGGTTCTCCACCTCTATAGCTCCGCAACGAAGTATCCTCGCTATCCAAATCGAAATCCGGGCTCTTGCGTCGGCTTCATCGGAGAAAGAGCGGGCAAGGTCGTCGGTTTCGTGCCGAAGATGATCTACGTCGAGGCATCGCTAGATCAAGCTCCAACTTCACCAAGTCATGAAAACTTGTGAAGGAAACACACTCTACTACTTGGCAAGAGGTAGAGGATGAAGAAATAGGAAGTGGGTTCAATTTAGAATTGGATTTCTCACTCTTTTTCAAGAGTTGCCATTGATGGAGGAAGGTTTTTCTTCATGAAGATGAAGAAGAAGAAGAGGTTGAATATGATAAGTTCTATTTTAAAAAGAAAAGAAATTCCAAACTTATCATCATACAACCATGGTCAAGTGTAGAGAATAAATTAGGGTTAAATCAAATGGTTAGGGTTAAGCATGAGATAAGAATGGTGGACAAAGTCAAAGCTTCATGAATCTTCAACTACAAACAAAGAAAGCCACCATTCTTCTCATTTCTTTTTCCAAAAAGAAAATAGATAAATAAATGAATAAATAGATATGAAAAACAAAACCCTAACCATTTAAATAACCACGGTTTAATCTTTACACAAACTCAAGTAAACATGTATCATCAAACATGATACAATCAAGTGCACAAAAGTATATCACATATACAACATGTGAACTTCAAGTGAGAAAATCCATTTAAAGTGAACCAATACTAGTTAATGCAAAGTAATATATCAAATATATAATTATACATTAAATCATTAAATCAACACTTGATTCAATGATCCGGTCATGTCGCACATAACCGACTAGTATCCAATGTATCGGTTTATCGAATCAATCCTTGATTCGATAACTAGGGTATATCGCATATAACCTAATCGATACATTCATCGTGAGAATGGAATACGGTATCACATACACGCATTATTCTCGGTCCCGCACATATCTCATATGCGCTCCTATTTCGTTTCGCTTGAGCCAGGAAACCTCTGTGTAGGACTCTAAAGACTC
Organism: Agapanthus africanus; assembly: GCA_030015575.1. Lineage (NCBI taxonomy): Eukaryota > Viridiplantae > Streptophyta > Magnoliopsida > Asparagales > Amaryllidaceae > Agapanthus > Agapanthus africanus. The sequence goes on from JASDDO010000029.1 coordinate 319,796,474, forward strand.
GTCAATACGCCGGCAGCAGATGATGATCATATCAAGCATCCACAAGCCGCAAGCGGTCTGCTAAACGTAACGGCCACCCGGGTATTGAGCGATCAGAAGATCGACGAGCAAGCCCGCTCACACTCCTGTGAATCCAACCAGTAACACTACCGTACAGTCCGGTCTGATCGTCTGATATGTCGCATATCTCGCCTAGGGGTGGTAAACGTCAGACCCCAATAGCTCGATAAGTCGCGTCGATATGAGGTCTATAACAATTCGAGAAACTACTGGTAACACTTACCAGTAAATCTCAGCAACCCTGGCCAGGGATTTCCTGTTATAGACAATCGAACACAGCGCAACATCAACCCCCTATACCGGGAGAGACGAATCCCCTCCTATCGCTCATTGCCTCCATATGACTCGGGACTGTACCCAAAAACCACCGTTTTGCACGCCCTCTTGGACATGGTAAGATGGAAATCAAAGCACAGTGGGAACCACACAAGACTCTATGACGATCTCGGGTCAACAGACTACTCTGTACCAGTGTCACCAGAGAACTGCCATCTGACGTGAGGTATAATACCATCTGGGAGTTCTCGGCGAGTCCGTCCAGTGTACCCAGTCTCTACTGAGCACCCGTATATCATCTCTGATGTCAAACACCAATGGATATGGGATCATCCATCGCCCATCTGTATGGGTCGAGAAGGTATACGCTAGTCTACTATGGTATATCGATGCCCCGTCTCGATACACCCTCGACTAGGGACTTTGAAGGATGTACTTATGGACTACCATGTCCCCACTAGTATGATCCGCATCATAGTCCAGGTAGTCAAGCACAGATCCTAAGGACTTTACCAACATGTAACAGAGAGACAATCAATGTACACGTTAAGGTAAAGAGTAACCAGATAGCATACTATCATGTCGAGCAAGAAAGTCCTCCCTATATATGTCCAAGTATCCACTACAATATACATCCTATGTATAGTAATGGCCTCTAGGGCATACATATAACTAACACTTTATCGTTACTTCATTCAAGGATCTATAATCAATGCACATTCGGTATGAACCTTCCTTCTTCTTCACAAGTAGAACTGGAGATCCCCAACTTGAAGTGCTGGTACGAATCCATCCTTTTGCCAATAATTCGTCCAACTGGGTTCGGACCTCCTTTAAACCTTTCGGACTTAATCGATACGGTGCTTTGATTACCGGTTGTGCTCCTGGTATTAAATCAACGCTGAATTCAAGAGCTCGATCGGGAGGAAAATTTGATATATCGTCAGGAAACACATCGTCGGACTCTCGAACTACTTCTGGCTTTGATCCTTCCTCCGCTTGAATTGCCGCAATCATTGTCTTCTTTGGTTTCGCCTTGAAAGTACTTGGCTCCATAGTACGGTCTTCACTTTTGAAATAAAAGACCGGATGGTCTGGAATCTCGAATACTACCCTCCTTTGACAACAGTCAATAGTAGCATAGAATGTTCCGAGCCAATTCATACTTAGAACCACATCGAAGTTCGGTATGTCCACCACCTTGAAGTCAGCATAGAATTCTCTGCTGCAGATGACCACTGGACACAGGCTATATCCCATTGTTGCCTTTAGAAAGCTGTTTCCTGAACTGACATTCCAGCTGGATACAAGCGGTGTGACTGGAATCGCATGAGTTTGGACGAACCGTTGCGACATAAACAATGAGATGCTCCAGTATCAAATAGTGCGAGTGCAGAAAGTGAGGCTAATAAGATTGTACCTAAGTTATGTGGGATATGTTTTAGGTATAAAGAAAATGGGTATGTCTATGAACTGAAAGAGAATTTGAAAGGGGAGTGTTACCAGTGATGACTTGGCCGGTGGCTTCAGTTTCTTCCACGGTCATTGTGAAAGCTTGTTGCCCCGGCACATTCCTCCTTACTGGAGGAGCATTCCTCTGTCCGTTCCTTGGTCCTTGAGGTGGGTTCCATTAAGCTTGATGGAACTGACGAGGAGGAGGTGCAGTCGCTCCACGAGGAGGTGGAGCAGGTAGTACAAGTCTCGGAGCAGGTGCCTGGATAGCTGGGCGCTGCGGGTATGTGATTGTGTCCTGGGTGCAGCATATGGGTTGTGTCTATGAGGACAAGACCCAATGTCATGAATAGCTGAGCCGCAGACTAAGCAAAGGCGATTTGCTCACCGGCAATCTTTCATCAGATGCCCATCCCTCCTGCAATAGGTGCAAAAGGCTGGGCTGGGCCGGTTGTTTGGTACTCCCGGTCTCCTTGACACAAAAGGTAGCCTTGAAGAGGCTCCTCCTGCCATTTGGTTGGCAGGGCACTTCATCCCGGAAGACTGAGGTCTGCCCTTCATCTTTACCACTGCCTCATATCGGCGGGCAGCTTTCAGAGCCAATTCATGAGTCGGGAAATCCCCTGTGGCTAATGCAGCCTGGATCTCTGGATCTAACCTTTGTTGGAATCGTCGGGCTCTGATCTCATCCGTCGGTATCAGGTGTGCCGCAAATCTGTTAAGGTATTGTGTTAGCTGTGCATTATGTGATACATTGAAAATTGAACTATTAAGACATAACTTACCGACTGAGCATGGTAAACTCAGCATCGTACTCATCCACTGATTTGGTCCACATTGAACCCTATTGTAGATGGACGAACTGCTGTTCCATGTTGAATCTGGCAGTCTCGGGGAAGTACTTTGCGTCGAACATATCACGGAAAGTCCTCCATTCGATCGGCTGGGTGAGATGGTTTTCTTCTGCCTTCCACCAAACCCGTGCATTATCAGTGAGCTGCAGCTTCGCAACTCGAACCCAAGCGACCTCTGGCACTTGTGCTGCTGCCAGGTCATCTTCAATACTCTGAGCCCATTCCTCAGCTTCTAAGGGGCTCTCTTTTCCTGATAACTGCTTGGGGTGCAAGGCCCCGAATTGCTTCACCCCAGGTGTTTCTGCCTCGGGACGGTTCATCAAAATAGCAGTCTGTTGCTGCTGTCCCTCTAGGAGGCTGCGGATTGCCTTAAGCAGTACAGTCTACTTATTGACCGGAGCAGCTACGGCCGGTGTAATTGGTAGGGATGGTGGAGTGTTGTTGAAGTTGGTGCTGGTGTTTGGGGAATCCATAACCTTGAAAGAAAATTTTGGGTTAGGATAAATTCAAAATATATGGAATTGGAAGATTCAAGGAATATGAATTGTAAAGAATGTTTTCAGTTGCTAGTTCTTGTGTTATATTGCTTAGGTTGTCCATGTAGAGCTAACCTGCATGTCCATACAGAGCTGACCTGTATGTCCGCACAGAGCTGACCTGCATGGGCCATCAACAAAACCTGTCACGCCCCGCTTTCCAGTGTATGGGCAGAGGACGCGACTGGTCACGCGACGTGTTTAATCAGAAGTAAACATGCTAAGCGTATCTAAGCAATATAAAATAAAATGTACACAAGAGACAAGATGTAAATGAACAACAAATTTATTTATTAACATTCTTTTTACAATACAACTGAAAAGAAAATACATGTACTTAAAGCAATGCCTAAACAATGGCATAACAGAATTGAAAATGAAATGTACAAGTAGACTAGAGTTCCGGGTCGAAGGCTAGCTGATCCAAATCCTCGCTGGTGGGCTTTGACTCCAGAAGGTCCGAATCACCTGACAACATTCCAAAGAAAGAAGAAAGGAATGTTGTCAGCGAACAACCGCTCGGTAATTCCCAAGGAATAAGCATAGACAGAATAGATAAAGGAGATTGTAATTTTTATAGTTGTATTATATTGTTAACGCTGTTGTTTGTAGTTTGGTACAGAAAATGTCAGTGTATACGAAAGGAGTCTCACTATCCTGGAGACTAAGGTATACGGAGTACAAGGAACCGTTCAGCCACGGTACAACGACAATGGAGATTCAGGTTAGGTGTCTTATGGTTACAGTCTCGTGCCACTTTTAACACCTTCCGTACCAATCTACCCCTTATAAACCCCGCGATGTCTTGATTGTATTGTTTGTATTGTTTTGTCTTGTATTGTAAATTGTATATGGATGACTTGCCGAAACCATGATATCAGCAATGGAACGGATATAATGGATGAACATGTAAATGGAGTATATCCATGGTTCGGTTCAGGCAAGTCGCATAGATTGAATAGATTGAATAGATGGATTCATATTGAATTGTGGTTTTATACTTGAATCACATTCATGTCAGATTGATTATATTTAGACTCAGTCTGAGTCCGAAAATTAAAAAAGAAATTGAAGTCCTGAATTAGGTTTTGATGTCATCGCTAACTGCTGCATATGGACGGCAGGATTTGTGTCTTTTTCCAAGACAATTACCGTATTGATAACACTGTTTGTTAGGCTGTCTACCTTAGATAGGTAAGCACCCATATCTCCGGCTCCCTGAGGCTCAAGAGACTGGTCCCGCTTAAACCTATGTTTATTAGGGTACTTTTTGTAATTTAATATAATTTGAGAGGGTTTTATATAAAATAGTTTTGGCATAATTTCAAAATACTGTTGGCTATAGTGCCCTCAAGTCAATTATTGGATCGCAGGCACGCGATTGCAATGATTGAGAGAGGACTTATACAGGTAGGACAGTCTTACTCGAGATGATAGTATGATATCTGGTTTATCTTTATCATCGTGTACATACTTCAGGTGACATTACAGATCAGTATTACGTGTTGATAGAGCCCATATGATTCTTGCTTGACTACCAGCAGTATGATGGCGATCATATACATGAGAGTTGGGTGGTCTATGAGCACATCCTTAAAGTGTCCCTAATTATGGGAGTTTCGAGACTGGGCATCGATACTCCATGAGTAGACTAGTATATACGGATCGAGACCACGACGAGGGGCGGTGGCTGGTCTCATAAGCCATTGGTGTCAGTTGGTTCACCTAAAATATATACAGGTGCTCATTGGGTTATGAGTACACCGGACGGACTCACTGGGAACATGCTAGTTGGTATTATACCTATTGTCAGATATCAGTTCCCTGGTGACATATGTACAGGTTAGTCTATCGACCTGAGATCGTCATTTGTCTCGTGTGAGTTTCCACTGTGCTTTGATTACTACCTTACCATGGCTCAAAGGAGTCGTGTAAATAGGTTTTAGTTAGGTACAGTCCCGAGCCATAAGGAGGCAGTGAGCGGATCGTCAGGGGATTCGTCTCTCCCGGTATTGGGGGTTGATATCGCGCAGTGTTTGGAGAGCCATTACATAAAGTACCTATCCAGGGCAAGTGAGATTTACTGGTAGGTATTCCAGTAGTTTATCAGGGGTTCTGGGCTACACTCCGACACGACTTATACCGCTATTAGGGGTCTGACGTTTACCATCCCCCTAGGTCCGATATGCAATACTCATAGACGAACGGACCGGACTTTACGGATATTGTCATTGTCAGGCTCAGTAGGGTTTCAGGATGAGTTCGCTCATCGGCCCCCGTTTCACTCAATACCTGGGCAGCCGTTACGTACAGCTAGTGCCATTGACGTACTTGTGGTTAAACCTACTGCTAGCGTATTGACGAGTCTTTAGAGTCCCACACATAGGGTTTTGGTTCAGGTGAAACGTTGTAGAGGCCGTATAGTTTTATGGCAGGGTTCGATCATATACGTGCACTTGTGCACAGATCATGATCGGACGGATAATACTAGTAGGCTTTGGTTTAAGCCAGATCCTAGTATTATATTTGTTAGTTATATGTATGCCCTAGAGGCCATTACTGTACATAGGATGTATATTGTAGTGGATGCTGGGACATATATAGGGAGGACTTTCTTGCTCGATATGATAGTATGCTATCTGGTTACCCTTTACCTTAACGTGTATGCTGATTGTCTCTCTGTTACATGTTGGTAAAGCCCTTAGGATCTGTACTTGACTACCTGGACTATGATGCGGATCATACTAGTGGGGACATGGTAGTCCATAAGTACATCCTTCAAAGTCCCTAGTCGTGGGTGTATCGAGACGGGGCATCGATATACCAGAGTAGACTAGCGTATACCTTCTCGACCCATACAGATGGGCGATGGATGATCCCACATCCATTGGTGTTTGACATCAGAGGAGATATACGGGTGCTCAGTAGAGACTGGGTACACTGGACGGACTCGCCGAGAACTCCCAGATGGTATTATACCTCACGTCAGATGGCAGTTCTCTGGTGACACTGGTACAGAGTAGTCTGTTGACCCGAGATCGTCATAGAGTCTCGTGTGGTTCCCACTGTGCTTTGATTTCCATCTTACCACGTCCAAGAGGGCGTGCAAAACGGTGGTTTTTGGGTACAGTCCCGAGTCACATGGAGGCAATGAGTGATAGGAGGGGATTCGTCTCTCCCGGTATAGGGAGTTGATGTTGCGCTGTGTTCGATTGGCTATAACAGGAAATCCCTGGCCAGGGTTGCTGAGATTTACTGGTAAGTGTTACCAGTAGTTTCTCGAATAGTTATAGACCTTATATCGACACGACTTATCGAGCTATTGGGGTCTGACGTTTACCACCCCTAGGCGAGATATGCGACATATCAGACGATCAGACCGGACTGTACGGTAGTGTTACTGGTCGGATTCACTGGAGTGTGAGCGGGCTTGCTCGTCGATCTTCAGATCGCTCAATACCCGGGTGGCCGTTACGTTTAGCAGACCGCTTGCGGCTTGTGGATGTTTGATATGATCATCATCTACTGCCGGCGTATTGACGAGTCTTTAGAGTCCTACACAGAGGTTTCCTGGCTCAAGCGAAACAAAATAGGAGCGCATATGAGATATGTGCGGGACCGAGAATAATACGGTATGTGATACTGTATTCGATTATTGCGATGTGACATTGATCGGTTATATGCGATATAACCGGGTTATCGGATCAAGTGTTGATTCGATAAGTTGTTACTGATGATACCAGTCGGTTGTGTGCGACATGACCGGATCATTGAATTAAGTGTTGATTTAATGATTTAATGCATAATTATATATTTGATATATTACTTTGCATTAACTAGTATTGGTTCACTTTAAATGGATTTTCTCGCTCGGATGTGCGCATTACATATGCGATATGATTTTGTGCACTTGTTTGTATCATGTTTGATGATACATATCTTTTTGGTTAAGTGTAAAGATTTAAGCCATGGTTAAATGGATAATTAGGGTTTTACTTATTCATTTATTAATCCTTTTTATTTTGGAAAAAGGAAATGAAGTGAGAGAAAAATGGTGGCTTATTTTGTTTGCAACATGAAGCTTCATGAAGCTTTCATGAAGTGACCATTTTTGTCTCATCTCCTTAACCCTAACCATTCTTTAACCTTGGTCAACTCTCTACACTTAACTTAGGTTATGTTATGATAAGAATGGATTTATTCTTTTTAATAATTCTTATCATATCATTTTTTTTCTTCTTCTTCTTCCTTCAACAAAAGAAGAAAACCTTCACTTCAACAATGGCAAGTGATGGAAATGAGTGAGAAATCCAAAACTAAAGTCTACCCACTTCCTATTTCTTCATCCTCTACCTCTTGCCAAGTAGTAGAGTGTGTTTACTTCACAAGTTTCATGACTTGGTGAAGTTGTGAGCTTGATCTAGCGATGCCTCGACGTAGATCATCTTCGGCATGGACATCGACGACCTAGCTTGCCCATTCTCCGACGAAGACGACGCTAGAGCCCGGATTTGATTTGGACAGCGGAGAGCACCTCATCTCGGAGCCGTGGAGGTGGAGCACCGGATCTACAAAGGTTGTATTTCCGATAAACTTTTAGTTAAGTGTTAACTAGTTAGTTGTTCGCCTAGACCTCTAGCCGACGATCCGTAGTTTAGGGTTTCTCGGCACAATAATTTTTGAAATTGCCATGGTTGATGGCTTGGGAGACCTCACTAGAGTGCCTAGGAACCCTACAGTGGTATCAGAGCCTAGCTAGAGCCTTAGGCGAAGTCCAGACGCGATTTGAAGTCCGATCGAACCGAAACCCTACCCGGAAAATTGCTCTCTGTCCAATTTTTAGAATCTGGTCCTTTTCCACATTAAAAATGTTCAAAAAAATCAGCAGGTGAATATATGACATACTGTGAAATTCGTGCCCATAATTCCTTCATATTGCCGCGCTTCCGCGGCACGAGCTAGCCTCGTGCGGCGGTTACGCGGCGGTACGGCCTGTTTATTCAGTAATTTTTACACAGTATCTCATAATTATTAATGCTGGATTTTCTGGGAATTTTTAATATTTATAACAGAGTTGAATGTTCTGGGTTGTTTTGGGAATTCGGTATTTCGATCGGGTATCAAATTTTGTCTGTTTGGCTTTCCGGATAAATTTTAGGATATGTTAAAAAGTTCGACCGGATATAAATACCCAATTTTTCCCCTGTCGGGAAATTTCCAAGTGTTGGATCTTTCCGTAGTTTAACGACGTTCTAAGTAGTGCAAGTAACGCGATGGTCCCTCTAGAAGACAACAAACCTTAACTCGATTATGTGACCTCTTGAACTGCCCTTTGAACCTTCGGGTTTGGCGCAGTACGGCGTGCCACATGTGAGGCGTTGGCTTGACCCTTCTACGGCTGGACCGTTGGTACTGAGGTACGAACTGAATGTTGTTAGACTAGTTTCATGTGTTGATCTGTATCGGGAAAACTTGGGTGTTCGATTGTTCGATCGAAAAGTTTAACATTTTCTGTTTATCTGGAATGGCATACAATAATTGGAATTCACAAGTAGTTATGTGATAACTAAATGAATGTTATAAACGTAGCAATTTAGTCTCACTTGATCAGTTGCCACGAAATTTTGATGTGATCAAAAGTCTGTCGCAATCACGTAGCGTACGCGGATACTCGCCGGGTAAACTTAATAGACAGCTTCACTCCATAGCCCCGACCAAGTGACTGTAGGAGAACCCCGTCGCCGAAAGCATCCGTTCGGGTGCTCGCGGTAGCGGTGTTCCGCCTTGGTGCACTTCGTCGACGGCGTCGGGGGTGCGGCCATCTATTGAAGTTTGCGAAGAGCATTCGATCAGACTGTCGGGAATCTTGTTGAATTGCCCGACTAGATATTGAAAAGTGTTTTCGATAATGAGACTAAAATGCGGGGTTTATAATTGTTAGGCATGCGATGTCTAAGTAATTCATTTGGTCAGGCATGCGATGTCTGAGGTGGTTGCGGATTCCAACTGTTGTAGTTTTACACTTTCTTTTCTGTGACCGTAAGTGTAATATGTGATATCGCCGGTTTCGTTGCTATATGTCAACGACAATTGGGATGCGCATATTTACTTACGTTGATGACCTGTGATGTTATGTGTTGCTGGATATGTTATATTGGATCGTCGTGATTGAATAGCCGGGGGTTTTTATGTGAGATGAGTGTTTTTCATTTTCATTCATGTAAAAACTTGTATGTAATATTCTTTTATTGGGGCGCTTCCAGGTTGCGGGAGTTGTCACCTGTTGTATATTATTTACTTTTCCGCACTAGGATAGACCCAAGGAGGGGAGCACAAGTAACCGGGTTCTGGGGTCCAGTGGGAGACCAACTCGAGGTGTCGAGTCCGGGTCTCCTAACCCTAGAATTGGCAGGGTTGCTTGCCGCTCTCGTAGGGGTCTAGGGGTGTGGGATTGGCTATTCATCACGACCGTGGAATCCGTGTTTTATACTGGCTCGTATTGAAAACACGGACGTCCTAGTATATCCAATATTTCATATGTTTATTCTGCTGCGATATCTGTATTGTGACTCTGTGATGGATATAGTATATAGTATATATGATATATTATATAGACGTTACTTATGTTTTACACCCGCGCTAGCCCTGCCCCGCTCTGTCGTTAGTTACCTAACCTAACGGTGCACGAGGGGACATCGAGGCGAATGCGGATGGCATAAGTGTACGTCATATTTATCTGTGATGTTTAGGTATTTAAATGATGGGACTTCATTAATGTGATTAATGAAATAAAAGAAACCTAATATGTTGTAGAATCGAATTTCAAAATAAAACAGGTAGCTACAGTTCTTGCTTTGCACAGCGGTATATGTGATATATCCTGCACCTTATTCGATAAGGAAAGGACCGAGATCCCTTCACCGGGAGTGACTCCTTTAGCAATAACTGGCAGATGCTACACACTCGATTTGTTTTTGATTGCTTTTAAGTGTTTTTGCTTTGCACAGCGATATATGTGATATATCCCGCACCTCATTCGACGAGGAAAGGACCGACGATCCCTTCACCGGGAGTGACTCCTTTAGCAAAACTAGAAAAGCCTCAAAAACACTCCATTTTAAAATCATTTGATTCTACAACGATATAAAGTTCATTACGCAAAAGGTTTTCTTAAAAACCTGTCGTAGCCCTCCGTCATTTCAGATAGGTAATAGTTAGTATTCGTGCTGCGTTTGTTGACTCAGTCAAGGCGTAGTGTGTGGTAGCTGATTATTGTTTATCTGCAAAGCATATGATGCGATTGGATTAGGGTAGTCGTGCGGCCTTGTTGACTCAGTCAAGGGTCGTGCGGGTGGGTTTAATTCAGTCGAGAAATGACTGGTTGAACTTTACTTGTGGTCTATGATTTGTTGACTCAGTCAAGGTCATGGATCGCTTGGGGCAAAATATTATCGGGAATTTCAAGTGTTGAAATTTGCAATGAGATTGCATACCTTCTATGAGATAGTTGGATCCCGATACCCGCTGCGAGTAAGTGTTACTCCTGGGAGAGTTTTACATATTACAATTAGCCGATCAAGTAGGTGTCTAGAAAGGTGTTAACGAGGTTACGCCTATGGGAAAACGAGGTTTACATTAATTAGGTTCGTGCGAAAGCACGGGGGACCTCCCTCAAAGTACCGACACTGGCCTGGCTGAAAGATTGGCGAACTTGTAGTGTGTAATTAATCCCGGCTAGTCTTTCCTTTTAGGGTTTGAAGGAAGATTTGATAAAAAGCAGTGGGAGCCATCCTGATTAGATAAAATAATAACCAATCTATTCTTGACAGAGCGCACGCTGAGTGTTTTCTTCTCTCTCTCTCCAGGTAGCGACCATATCACGCCTTAATCAAGATAATAAAACGGATTATTGACCGAACCCGCTTGTTATACTGAGCTGGGGAACGTTGGTCCCGCTCCAACTTATAATTGTTATAAGACCGAGCAGGAAATTGGGGAATACCAGATTTCCCGTGCCGCCCAAACGAAGAGAGTGCATGCTGATGCATCATCTTCAGGTGTGTTCATTATACAGAACTGTTTCTCAGTATCCTTTACGTCCTGGGTATATGATACCAGATCAGGATCCCAGATATGTAATCTGTTACATAGGGCTACAGATAGGTAGAGAACTGAGAACGGGTGATAAGTTTCATGAGGCAGAAAACGGGGCAAGTGTTGCAGCCAAGTCTGTCGGTCACTGTCACCCTGTATCACCGATACATTGATTCTGAACGAATGTTATTAGATACCGAACCTGATATACAAAATCATATCACTCTCTTTATTAGTAAAGAAATGATAAAATTTTGTATTGTTGGATAATGTTTTGAACATTTCCTATATCAAAAGTTGATCGTATCAGGCACGTTATCTAAAAGCGTTGATGTTCTAAATCAAACTACAGTTCTTATTATATGGAACACACACAAGAGGAAGAGTTCAGAAATGAACGAATTCTTCTTGAGGCATTGTAGACTAGGTCAGATCAATGTGACCCGACTAGCTAGAGTTACATATAGATGCATATTTAAATCAGTTTGAATTTACATCTTGTGAAACTCGCTAGTCATGTCACAGAGACAAGATGACCATAGCTCCGTTTATTGGAAACAGAGAAAGAGTTAGTGAACTCTTGGGATGATACATGTTGATGTATGTAAGGTCCCCTGTCTACACATGCCAGGACTGGTTCTTTACACTTCATTACGTTCTCTGATGATCTCTTTAGATTCAGACATATGTTCCTGTTGAAACAAAAGTCCGAACCTTTTGAGATATTCACAGAATATAAGTTAGAAGTAGAGAACCAATAAGGGTATAAGTATTATGTCCTTTGATGTGATCAAGGAGGAGAATACTTGAGCATGGAAATACTGGACTTTTCTAAAGGAGAATGAGATTCTCTCTCAGCATTACTCCTCCGTATACACCATAGCACGATGATATATCGGGGCGGAGCAATAACACCCTATATGATAAGGTGTGCTCTATGATGAGTACTACTGAGTTACCTATTTCCTTTTTGGGAGTTATGCACTTGAGAAGCTGCATACCTATTGAATAGGGCTCGAATCAAATCAGTTGCCTACCACTCCATATGAGATATGGTATGGGAAGAGCCCATGTCTTAAGTCAGTTAAGATTTGGGGTTGTCCGGCCTATGTCTGAAAAGCAAAATCCGGACAAGCTCGAGGCAAGATCTGTTATGTACAACTGGAAAGGTTCCAGCTATACAAACAACAGCAGATGATTTGGTAGAACCAAAGGATTCAGTAGATTCCAACGAACCTCAGCCTCTCCGCTGATCTAGTAGGGTTCCTCACCCACCTGAGAGATACTTCGGTTTCTCTATGACAGTGGGAGCGAGGATTACATCATGAGATGATGACCCAACTAGTTTCGAGCTGGCCATCAGGAGTGAGACTCTGTAAGAATGGCTGGATGTTTATCGATCTGAGATGGAATCCTTATACACCGACAAAGTATGGACTTTAGTTGCTATATCTGAAGGGTTAAATCCCCATCAGGAGCAAGTATATCTTGAGAAGATTACTTGGTGTACATGGAAAAGTTGAGACTTTCAAAGCTAGACTTGTTAAGGGTTTTCGTCATCGACCAGGCGTGGATAATGATGAAACCTTTTCAAGTAGCTATGCTTAAGTCCATCCAGATCCTACTTGTCACTGCTACATACCATGACTGCGATATCTGGTGGTTGGGTGTCTTGACTGCTTTTCTAAATGATGATTTAGAAGAGAGCGTCTATAAGTACACAGCTAGAGGGCCTCGTAGACAGTGGGAGCAGCGGAAACGTGTGCAAGATGTTTTATATGATAAAGCAGGCATCGCGGAGTTGGAACATCTGTTTTGATGAATTAGTCAAAGAAGTTGACATCATCAAAATGGTAGATGAACCTTGTATAAACAAAAAGGTAGTAGGGAGTATGGTGACGATCCTCGTAGAGTACGTGGATGACATACTCTTGATAAGAAAAGAGTTTCTTATGCTACGCTCGGTCAATCTCCGCTTATCACTAGAATTCTCCATATAGGATCAAAGTGATACCTACTAAATCCTGAATTTTGGATCTATGAGATAGATTTAATTGGATGTTAGGATTCTCACTAGTTGTAGTGAGATGGTATCAATCGATCCTGGGGAGAATCACTGGAAGTGTTCCAGGGTGATAAAGATGACTGAATGTCAGTCACAGGCATTGTCTTTACCCTCAGTAAAGGGACGGTATGTTGGAAGAGTTCCAAGCTAGATACCGTGACATACTAGACGATAAAGGCACGATACATCGCTACTTAAGATGCTACCAAAGAGGCTGTTTGGGTGTATATTGGTTCATGAGATGAACTATGTTCCTCCCATTGTATGACAATGGAGTTGTGGCTTATGCCAAGGAACGCCGGTCCCATCAGTGATCCAGACTTATTCTAAGGCAGTATCGCCTGATCATGGAGATGGTTGATCTCCAGGGAGATCGAGGTTAGGAGAGTAGACTCAGAGAACAATACAGCGGATCCACTCATAAAGGCCTGTTCCCAGAGAGAGACTTTTATGGGATGGTTGAGTATGAGATACTACAACCACTGCTACAGATGGCCCTAGTGCAAGTGGGAGATTGTTAGTTATATGTATGCCCTAGAGGCCATTACTGTACATAGGATGTATATTGTAGTGGATGCTGGGACATATATAGGGAGGACTTTCTTGCTCGATATGATAGTATGCTATCTGGTTACCCTTTACCTTAACGTGTATGCTGATTGTCTCTCTGTTACATATTGGTAAAGCCCTTAGGATCTGTACTTGACTACCTGGACTATGATGCGGATCATACTAGTGGGGACATGGTAGTCCATAAGTATATCCTTCAAAGTCCCTAGTCGTGGGTGTATCGAGACGGGGCATCGATATACCAGAGTAGACTAGCGTATACCTTCTCGACCCATACAGATGGGCGATGGATGATCCCACATCCATTGGTGTTTGACATCAGAGGAGATATACGGGTGCTCAGTAGAGACTGGGTACACTGGACGGACTCGCCGAGAACTCCCAGATGGTATTATACCTCACGTCAGATGGCAGTTCTCTGGTGACACTGGTACAGAGTAGTCTGTTGACCCGAGATCGTCATAGAGTCTCGTGTGGTTCCCACTGTGCTTTGATTTCCATCTTACCACGTCCAAGAGGGCGTGCAAAACGGTGGTTTTTGGGTACAGTCCCGAGTCACATGGAGGCAATGAGCGATAGGAGGGGATTCGTCTCTCCCGGTATAGGGAGTTGATGTTGCGCTGTGTTCGATTGGCTATAACAGGAAATCCCTGGCCAGGGTTGCTGAGATTTACTGGTAAGTGTTACCAGTAGTTTCTCGAATAGTTATAGACCTCATATCGACACGACTTATCGAGCTATTGGGGTCTGACGTTTACCACCCCTAGGCGAGATATGCGACATATCAGACGATCAGATCGGACTGTACGGTAGTGTTACTGGTCGGATTCACTGGAGTGTGAGCGGGCTTGCTCGTCGATCTTCAGATGGCTCAATACCCGGGTGGCCGTTACGTTTAGCAGACCGCTTGCGGCTTGTGGATGTTTGATATGATCATCATCTACTGCCGGCGTATTGACGAGTCTTTAGAGTCCTACACAGAGGTTTCCTGGCTCAAGCGAAACAAAATAGGAGCGCATATGAGATATGTGCGGGACCGAGAATAATACGGTATGTGATACTGTATTCGATTCTCGCGATGTGACATTGATCGGTTATATGCGATATAACCGGGTTATCGGATCAAGTGTTGATTCGATAAGTTGTTACTGATGATACCAGTCGGTTGTGTGCGACATGACCGGATCATTGAATTAAGTGTTGATTTAATGATTTAATGCATAATTATATATTTGATATATTACTTTGCATTAACTAGTATTGGTTCACTTTAAATGGATTTTCTCGCTCGGATGTGCGCATTACATATGCGATATGATTTTGTGCACTTGTTTGTATCATGTTTGATGATACATATCTTTTTGGTTAAGTGTAAAGATTTAAGCCATGGTTAAATGGATAATTAGGGTTTTACTTATTCATTTATTAATCCTTTTTATTTTGGAAAAAGGAAATGAAGTGAGAGAAAAATGGTGGCTTATTTTGTTTGCAACATGAAGCTTCATGAAGCTTTCATGAAGTGACCATTTTTGTCTCATCTCCTTAACCCTAACCATTCTTTAACCTTGGTCAACTCTCTACACTTAACTTGGGTTATGTTATGATAAGAATGGATTTATTCTTTTTAATAATTCATATCATATCATTTTTTTTCTTCTTCTTCTTCCTTCAACAAAAGAAGAAAACCTTCACTTCAACAATGGCAAGTGATGGAAATGAGTGAGAAATCCAAAACTAAAGTCTACCCACTTCCTATTTCTTCATCCTCTACCTCTTGCCAAGTAGTAGAGTGTGTTTACTTCACAAGTTTCATGACTTGGTGAAGTTGTGAGCTTGATCTAGCGATGCCTCGACGTAGATCATCTTCGGCATGGACATCGACGACCTAGCTTGCCCATTCTCCGACGAAGACGACGCTAGAGCCCGGATTTGATTTGGACAGCGGAGAGCACCTCATCTCGGAGCCGTGGAGGTGGAGCACCGGATCTACAAAGGTTGTATTTCCGATAAACTTTTAGTTAAGTGTTAACTAGTTAGTTGTTCGCCTAGACCTCTAGCCGACGATCCGTAGTTTAGGGTTTCTCGGCACAATAATTTTTGAAATTGCCATGGTTGATGGCTTGGGAGACCTCACTAGAGTGCCTAGGAACCCTACAATATTGTTGGATTATTTTCGTCTCGTTGTATTCGTATTCAGTCAGAATACGGATGTAGGTATGTATATACAGATGAGAGGTATTCTTGTAATCTGTTACGAGTTTATTTTGAAGTTGCTATTTCTTTTTCATTAAACATTTTAGTTAATGTTTATTATGTGTAAAATGAGTGAAGTTAAGTGTCACGCCCCGCTTCCCAGAGTACGCTAGATTGGGCACGTGACATAGCCAACCATGCTACCTGTGGGTAGGAAGTATCCATCCACAGTCACATTACGGCTGTAGAGATATCAAGAACAAGATAAAATTTTCTAAAACATGTCCATACTCCAGAATAACAGGAGTCAATAATAAATAAATGCGGAAGCAAATGATCCAATATAAATAACTGAAAAGTATGTCCCATAATACGGGCTCATATCAGGAAATAAATGCAGGAAATAAAACTAACTAATACCAACACCTCACAGCTCAGCCTGCTGGCTGAAGTACTCCTGCTCGGACTACGACAGTGGTACAGAATCTGGGCCATGCAAAACCCAGACGTCAGCGCGTCATGTCAACTAGTAATATAATATGAACAGTGTAATAGGAAATGCAGAAATAAACATGAATAAAGCAATAGTATGAAACAAGCAGTGCAGGGTAGTGTGCAGTGGGTAACTAAACTGTTCTATCAGGTTTTCTAGTCTAAAGTCTTTGAAATCAATTGATGAATCGTCGATGTAACTCAATAGTATCCCGTGCGTGCCCGGGACCACGGTCAAGATTCTCGGGGCTGAATCCGAGACGTGCCGCTAGGCAGTAACAAGTAGCGGGATGGGTGAGTGATGTCAGCATCATCACTCCGGGGCTGGCCTAGCCCGTAAGACTGATCAGAACAGGTATCGAACTGTTGAGTTACAAGTCGGTTTCACCTTTGATTTTCCCATACCCCCAAGTTATGTATGTCGAGTCAGGTATTCAGTAATCAAGAACTAATGCCAACACAGGACCAGGTAAAAGCAGGTTTGTCTGAATAGATAACAGGAACGGTCTATGAGGACTACATGTCAGGTTTGTTGGCATTAGACACAAGATCAGGTGACAGTCAGGTCATGGTACATCAGGTCAAGTCAACAGTATATGGTACCATGTCAGGTATATCAATATATACATGTGTAGCAATGTCAGGTCAAGATGTAAACAATATCGTGAGTGTGCTCACAATCAGATATATTATCAAACATGGTTATTAACAACATGAGATAAGCAATGAATTACATAATAAGCAGTTTCATTCAAATTACAAGAGTACAGTAAGACGATATAGCCGTTTAGTCATGTTAACAGGTTTAAGCACCCTTAGCTGTGCAATAATTTATGTAACGGTTCAATACAGTTATTTCAGGTTAAATGCATGCGAGTGTCCGAATATAACAGAACTACACGGATAAATGCTACCAGCTATTTTAACAGTAAAATGTGATTGGACAGGTAGATATGATTATTAGGTTCAATTTGCAAACTGTAAATTCCATGTTTAACAGTAAACTGATATAATGCAATATTGTAACCGAAAATGGGAAACGATTATAACAAGTTAAATTTTACAGGTTTAGGGTGTCAATACATATATGTAAATATTGTATAGCATGTAGCAAGGGGTACTTGCCTCGACGGGTCACGAACCGGGAAAAACGGAACGTAATGTCGGCGGGGAAAACTCGCGACGGACGCACGGTTCACAGATTGAACCCAAACAACGAACAATGGAACTACGCGGATCGGGGTACCTCGCTGGAACGTCGGGACACGTCACCGGCGTCGTCGGATTCCAGCGAAAAAGCGAACAGTGAAACATCAAGTTGTGCAAACAAGAATACAAAGGAACCAGAGAAGAAAGGAAGGAGGAAAAGGAGTAGAAGGCTTACAGGTGTTGCAGAGGGCGTGACAGCGATGGGGTCGACGGCGGTGGGGTGCCGGCGAGGAGGTTGCAGGCGGTGTGCTAGGGCTCGGGTATGGGAAACAAGAAGGAAAGTGGAGAGGGAGAGGAGGTGGTCGGGTCTGGAGTGCGCAAGTGATGAGGGGGTGCTGAAGGTGGCGCGGGTGACGACGACGAAGGTCGCCGGCGACGTCTCCGGCCGTACAGAGAAGGCACGGGGGTTGTCCGGGGTTGCTGTGGCTCCGTGCACACGGGGAGAAGGAGGGGATGTCGAGGTTGGTACGAGGAGGCGGAGGCGAGGGCAACAGTGGCGCCGGCGCCGGCGTCGGAACTGCGGTGGCGACGGTGGAGGCGGCTAGGGCTAGGGTTTGCGATGGGTTTTCTCGCGTGGGTTACGTGAAGAAGGAAAAATGAAGGGGGGAATTTATATATTAGGGAGAGAGAGAAAGCGAGTTAGAGAGAGAAAGATATAGAGAAAGCTAGAGAGAGAGGGGAAGAGATACGAGAGGGTTAGAGAGAGAGAGGGAGATAAAGAAATTAGAGAGAGAGAGAGACGTTAGAGGAGGGGCCCACGGGGTTAAAACCCTCGTGATTGGCTGAGGGAACATCAGAGATTTAAAAAGGAAGATTAAAAAGATTTAATAAATTCTATAGTAACAGTAAGATTACGAATATATTATAGTTTTGATTATTTTATTAATTTGGGATTTTGGCGCTAAATGAAACATTTCCAAATCGCGCCCGGTTTGCGTCCAAAAATTTGAAATTTAAATAATAGTATTTTAAGCGGGTTCCAAATTTCAAAATGAAATGTTTTATGATGAAAAAGCATACCCCCAAGTCGGACACCTGTACACGCGCGTAGCCGTCCAAACTCGCCCGTTTCACTGAACGGGACGAGAACTCGATGCACGGACGCTACCACGCGGCTAGGGGCGTCGAGTAGGCCAAGATGGATATTTTTAATTTTATTTTAGGTGCTAAAATTTGTTATATGCAGAAATGACTTTGCCAAGCAAGATAAATGAAATGAGTAATATCTAACACTCAACCAGTAACAGAAAATAGTAGTATTGGGCTCGGGTGTTACATTATACCCAACTACAAAAAGAATTTCGTCCTCGAAATTCCAAGAATACAAGATAGAAAACTACAGGAAAAGGTGAGGAAACTTCTGCCGGATCTCATCTTCTCGCTCCCAAGTGGACTCTCCATGCGATCGATTACCCCAAGAAACGAGCACAAGGGGGATAACCTTATTCTTAAGAACCTTTTCCCTTCGATCCATGATTTCAACCGGTTGCTCCTCAAAAGTCAGGTCTTCCTGTACTGTTAACTCCGAATGATCCAAGACGTGTGTTTCATCTCGAACATACCTTCGTAATTGAGATACGTGAAACACATCGTGCACACCCGCCAAGGACTGCGGTAACGCCAAACGGTACGCTACCTCTCCAACGCGCTCCAATATCTCGAAGGGTCCAACGAATCGAGGATTAAGCTTTCCTCGACTCCTAAAATGAATCACCCCTCTAGTCGGCGATATCTTCAAGAATACCAAATCACCCACGGCGAACTCTAGAGGTCTTCTTGACGTGTCAGCCCAACTTTTCTGTCTGTCTTGAGCTGCTTTCATGTGCTTTCTGATAGTGTTAACCTTCTCGACTGTCTGCACCACCAAATCTGGTCCCAACAATCTTCGTTCACCAACATCATCCCAACAAACAGGTGAACGACACTTACGACCATACAAAACTTCAAACGGAGCCATCTGAATAGTTGCTTGGAAACTATTGTTGTAAGAAAACTCCACCAAGTGTAGATGATCCTCCCACAAACCCTTAAAGTCCAACATGCATGCTCTCAACATGTCTTCAAGAGTTTGGATCGTTCTCTCCGACTGACCATCAGTTTGAGGATGATAAGCTGTGCTAAACTTCAATCGAGTCCCCAAACTTTCCTGTAAACTCCTCCAGAAGTGTGATAAGAACCGAGTGTCCCGCTCGGACACGATGCTCACCGGTACGCCATGTAATCTTACAATCTCCTGCATGTACCGTTCTGCCAAAGTCTCCGTTGATTGACCAACCCGGAAAGGGATAAAGTGAGCTGCCTTGGTCAACCGATCAACAACCACCCATACTGCATTGTTGCCCTTTGGACTCCGCGGTAAAGCCGTCATGAAATCCATGGTTATATGTTCCCACTTCCACTGAGGAATCGGAAGTGGTTGCAATAAACCAGCAACCCTTTGGTGTTCAGCCTTGACTTGCTGACACACCAAGCACTTAGCCACGAAGCGAGCAATCTCCCGTTTCATGCCTTTCCACCAGAAATGCTGTCGAATATCTCGGTACATCTTTGTGCCTCCTGGATGTACAGAGTAAGCTGAACTGTGTGCCTCCTTCATAAGCTCTTCACGAACATCTCCCTTTGGCACACACAAACGGCTACCATACCTCAACGAACCATCTTCATGAACCAGTAAATCTGTTCGTAGTCCGGCTTCAACCTGCTCTCGAAACTTTTGCAGTCTAGGATCCTGCGATTGTGCTGCTTTAATTTTCTCAATTAAAGACGACTGTACTTGCAGTTGCATCAACTGTCCCGTAGAACGCGGTAGCATAACTTCCAAGTCAAATCTTCGAAAATCTGCAATGATCTCCCTCTGTGTAGTTAACACCAGAATTGCTGGTAACCGACTAAGCGCATCCGGCACGACGTTAACCCTCCCCGGATGGTACTTAAGATCAAGGTCATAGTCGGCCATCAGCTACAACCATCTACGTTGCCTCATATTCAACTCCTTCTGGGTGAACACATACTTCAAACTCTTGTGATCTGTAAAAACTTTGACTCTCTCGCCCAAAAGGTAGTGTCTCCAAATCTTCAAAGCGAAGATCACAGCCGCAAGCTCCAAGTTGTGAGTGGGATAATTCTTCTCATGGGTCTTTAATTGTCTCGATGCGTACGCTACAACTTTCCCATGCTGCATTAAAACACATCCCAATCCTTTTCCAGATGCGTCGCTGTGAATCACCAATCCTCCGGAATTGTCTGGCACGGTCAGAATTGGGGCGGTTATCGACTTCTGCTTCAACGTCTCAAAAGCTAACGTACACCTATCCGTCCATACAAAAGGTACCTCCTTGCGCGTAAGCTTGGTCAACGGTTCTGCCAGACGAGCGAAGTTCTCCACAAATCTCCTGTAATATCCGGCTAATCCAAGGAAACTTCTTATCTCAGCAACACTCTTTGGAATCGGCCAATCTCGAACTGCTGCAATCTTTTCGGGATCGACGGCGATTCCATCGCCCGACACAACATGCCCCAGAAACTTCACTTCTTCCAGCCAAAATTCGCACTTACTCATCTTTGCATACAATTTCTCCTGTCTCAATGTCTGCAGTGCGATCTTCAAATGCTCAGCATGCTCCTCAAAACTCTTCGAGTAAACCAGAATATCGTCAATGAATACCACAATAAACTGGTCCAAGAACGGGGAAAAGATTCGGTTCATCAAATCCATGAATATTGCCGGCGCATTCGTTACTCCGAAGGGCATCACTAAGTACTCGTAATGCCCATACCGAGTTCGGAACGCCGTCTTGCAAATATCTTCACCTTTCATATGAACCTGATGATTCCGGATCGCAAATCCAGCTTCAAGAATACCCTCGCGCCACTAAGCTGCTCAAAAAGTTCTCCAATGCGAGGGATCGGGTACTTGTTCTTAATAGTCACCCGGTTTAATTCTCGATAGTCGATGCACATCCTTCTCGTGCCATCCTTCTTCTTTACTAGAAGGACTGGAGCTCCCCAAGGCGAGTTGCTGCTTCGAATCTAACCCTTCTCAAGCAATTCAGCAACTTGTTTCTTGACTTCTTCTAACTCTACTGGTGCCATTGGATAATACGTTTTAGATACTGGCGCTGCACCAGGAATAAGGTCAATCGCGAACTCCACGTCTCGCTTCGGCGGTAAACCCGATATATCTTCAAACACATCCATAAAATCGTGAACAACCGCCGGCTCTTCATTACTATCAACATCTATTGCTGCAAGAATAACATTTGTCGGCCTATCCCTAAACTCGACTGGCCCGACAGAACTGCTTCCTCCAGTGAAGGTAAATTCAGGATGTCCGGGAATCTGGAAAATTACCCTCCTTGCCCTACAGTCAATGTGAGCGTGGAAAGTGCCAAGAAAGTCCATTCCCAAGACGACCTCGTAGCTGCCCGTATCAATCACCAAGAAATCTGCAAAAAGCTCCCGTCCGCACACCACAACTGTACAGTCTTTACATTCCCTACTAGATACAATTTTCCCATTCCCAGTGTGTATGTCCCAGAAACTAGACAGGGTCATGCAGGCAATCGAGTGTGTAGTTATAAACTTGGATGACATAAAACAATGGGATGCACCAGAATCAAATAATGCCACTGCTGGAAAACCATGAACGAGTATAATACCTGAAACCACTTCTCCTGATGCCTTAGCTTCCTCAGCCGTCAAGGTGAAAGCTCGAGCCTGATTAGGTCCTTGAGTCAGCTGTTTCTGCCCTTAGAACGGTTTCTGCGGAGGCTTCTGGAAATCATCCCTCGTACGAAGCTTCGACGGACAGGCACCAACTGCATGATCAGCCGCTCCACAAACCAAACAAAGTCCCAGCCTCCTTCGACAATCCTTCTGCACGTGCCCAGGTAAACGGCAGTAGTCACAAATCACGCTCTTTCTTCGATCAACGATCACATGCTTCTTCATGGGTGCTACACCTCGACGGTCTACTAGAATACCTCTGCGACCATGAGCTCTGTTAGGTACAAATGCGGGCTTCCTTGCCGCAACTGCTGTCTGCTGCAAGCTCCCTTTCATCCCAGATAAACTCTGCTGTTCCCGAGCTGCCGTAAGAACTTGTGAGAAAGTGGTCAAACCCAGGGAGACAATCTGCCTCTGGATGTCCACATCCAAACTGCGCATGAACCTCCGTGCCCTGTCTGCATCGTTGGCAACCAAAGGTCCAGCGAATCTGCTGAGTCTCGTCCATTCTGCTGCATGCACATCCACGGGTGCTCCATTCTGCTTCAGCCCAATAAACTTCTCTTCCATTTCCTCCCGTGCAGTTTGCGGGAATAACTTCTCCAGGAAACTCTTAGAAAAATCCGCCCATTTGATCGGCTTGGGCAAGCGGGTCTCCTCCACAAGCCACCATTCTCGGGCGTAGTCCACTAACTGAATGCGTACCACATCAACTCTTTTGTTATCTGGAATCTGTGCCGCAATCAACAAATTCTCCGTGTCAACTAGCCTCTGCTCGGCTGGCAACGGCTCCTCCAAACCAGTAAATGTAGACGGACCCAAACGTCTGAAATCTGCCACGGTCCTTACTCGGTCAACTGGTTTAGCTCCAACGTTGTTCACAGACTGCTGAACGATCTGCAAACCTTCCTGAAATGAGTCTGCTTGCTGCTGGATTAGCTCGGTCTGCCTCTTTTGATTCTCTAGCATTCCCCTTATCACTCCAAGCATGGCGGCTTCGTCCACATGCCTCTGGTATGTCTTCAAATTCTTACCTGCCATATTCCTGAAATCAAGAAAACACCCAACATTAGCATGATGATAGATTTGATATATAGATCAAGGCTAGAACTCCAAGATACTTAAATAGAGTACCGCATTGTAACTATGCCGCGGTTTCATAGCCACAATTACTTAACTCCACCCAAGTCGCCTAAGTCCTAGAGATAACAAGAAATCATGTTTCCGAGTTGATATGCAAAGGAAGTTTGCACATCGTAAAAGATATAATCAGGAAGAATGTGATTCAAGAATGGTAAAACGGCAAAGTGGCAGGACATGTTTCCTAAACACGGGTATTCTGATTCGTGTATTGGGTACAATACCCAACTACAAAAGAATCAACCCAACTAACCCATGGCTCTGATACCAAAATAACCATGTCACGCCCTGCTTCCCAGAGTACGCTAGATTGGGCACGTTACATAGCCAACCATGCTACCTGTGGGTAGGAAGTATCCATCCACAGTCACATTACAGCTGTAGAGATATCAAGAACAAGATAAAATTTTCTAAAACATGTCCATACTCCAGAATAACATGAGTCAATAATAAATAAATGCGGAAGCAAATGATCCAATACAAATAACTGAAAAGTATGTCCCATAATGCGGGCTCACATCAGGAAATAAATGCAGGAAATAAAACTAACTAATACTAACACCTCACAGCTTTGCCTGCTGGCTGAAGTACTCCTGCTCGGACTGCGACAGTGGTACAGAATCTGGGCCATGCAAAACCCAGACGTCAGCGCGTCATGTCAACTAGTAATATAATATGAACAGTGTAATAGGCAATGCAGAAATAAACATGAATAAAGCAATAGTATGAAACGAGCAGTGCATGGTAGTGTGCAGTGGGTAACTAAACTGTTCTATCAGGTTTTCTAGTCTAAAGTCTTTGAAATCAATTGATGAATCGTCGATGTAACTCAATAGTATCCCGTGCGTGCCCGGGACCACGGTCAAGATTCTCGGGGCTGAATCCGAGACGTGCCACTAGGCAGTAACAAGTAGCAGGATGGGTGAGTGATGTCAGCATCATCACTCCGGGGCTGGCCTAGCCCGTAAGACTGATCAGAACAGGTATCGAACTGTTGAGTTACAAGTCGGTTTCACCTTTGATTTCCCTATACCCCCAAGTTATGTATGTCGAGTCAGGTATTCAGTAATCAAGAACTAATGCCAACACAGGATCAGGTAAAAGCAGGTTTGTCTGGATAGACAACAGGAACGGTCCATGAGGACTACATGTCAGGTTTGTTGGCATTAGACACAAGATCAGGTGACGGTCAGGTCATGGTACATCAGGTCAAGTCAACAGTATATGGTACCATGTCAGGTATATCAATATATACATGTGTAGCAATGTCAGGTCAAGATGTAAACAATATCGTGAGTGTGCTCACAATCAGATATATTATCAAACATGGTTATTAACAACATGAGATAACCAATGAATTACATAATAAGCGGTTTCATTCAAATTACAAGAGTACAGTAAGACGATATAGCCGTTTAGTCATGTTAACAGGTTTAAGCACCCTTAGCTGTGCAATAATTTATGTAACGGTTCAATACAGTTATTTCAGGTTAAATCCATGCGAGTGTCCGAATATAACAGAACTACACGGATAAATGCTACCAGCTATTTTAACAGTAAAATGTGATTGGACAGGTAGATATGATTATTAGGTTCAATTTGCAAACTGTAAGTTCCATGTTTAACAGTAAACTGATATAATGCAATATTGTAACCGAAAATGGGAAACAATTATACCAAGTTAAATTTTACAGGTTTAGGGTGTCAATACATATATGTAAATATTGTATAGCATGTAGCAAGGGGTACTTGCCTCGACGGGTCACGAACCGGGAAAAACGGAACGTAATGTCGGCGGGGAAAACTCGCGACGGACGCACGGTTCACAGATTGAACCCAAACAACGAACAATGGAACCACGCGGATCGGGGTACCTCGCTGGAACGTCGGGACACGTCACCGGCGTCGTCGGATTCCAGCGAAAAAGCGAACAGTGAAACATCAAGGTGTGCAAACAAGAATACAAAGGAACCAGAGAAGAAAGGAAGGAGGAAAAGGAGTAGAAGGCTTACAGGTGTTGCAGAGGGCGTGACAGCGATGGGGTCGACGGCGGTGGGGCGCCGGTGAGGAGGTTGCAGGCGGTGTGCTAGGGCTTGGGTATGGGAAATGAGAAGGAAAGTGGAGAGGGAGAGGAGGTGGTCGGGTCTGGAGTGCGCAAGTGATGAGGGGGTGCTGAAGGTGGCGCGGGTGACGACGACGAAAGTCGCCGGCGACGTCTCCGGCCATACAGAGAAGGCACGGGGGTTGTCCGGGGTTGCTGTGGCTCCGTGGACACGGGGAGAAGGAGGGGATGTCGAGGTTGGTACGAGGAGGCGGAGGCGAGGGCAACAGTGGCGCCGGCGCCGGCGTCGGAACTGCGGTGGCGACGGTGGAGGCGGCTAGGGCTAGGGTTTGCGATGGGTTTTCTCGCGTGGGTTACGTGAAGAAGGAAAAATGAAGGGGGGAATTTATATATTAGGGAGAGAGAGAAAGCGAGTTAGAGAGAGAAAGATATAGAGAAAGCTAGAGAGAGGGGAAGAGATACGAGAGGGTTTGAGAGAGAGAGGGAGATAAAGAAATTAGAGAGAGAGAGACGTTAGAGGAGGGGCCCACGGGGTTAAAACCCTCGTGATTGGCTGAGGGAACATCAGAGATTTAAAAAGGAAGATTAAAAAGATTTAATAAATTCTATAGTAACCGTAAGATTACGAATATATTATAGTTTTGATTATTTTATTAATTTGGGATTTTGGCGCTAAATGAAACATTTCCAAATCACGCCCGGTTTGCGTCCAAAAATTTGAAATTTAAATAATAGGATTTTAAGCGGGTTCCAAATTTCAAAATGAAATGTTTTATGATGAAAAAGCATACCCCCAAGTCGGACACCTGTACACGCGCGTAGTCGTCCAAACTCGCCCGTTTCACTGAACGGGACGAGAACTCGATGCACGGACGCTACCACGCGGCTAGGGGCGTCGAGTAGGCCAAGATGAATATTTTTAATTTTATTTTAGGTGCTAAAATTTGTTATATGCAGAAATGACTTTGCCAAGCAAGATAAATGAAATGAGTAATATCTAACACTCAACCAGTAACAGAAAATAGTAGTATTGGGCTCGGGTGTTACATTAAGTTTTGGTTTGTGAGTGTGAGTTTTGGTTTTGTGCATTGATGGTGCATGTGCTTACTTGTGACTCATAGTATGGGGTCTTGTGTGCATTGATGGTTCTTGAGGCAAGTGATAGATATTTTGTGCTATTGGTTTTCTTCACTTGGTAAAATCAAACACAAGAATAACACTCACAACTCACTCAAAGAAAAAAGAACAGACTCTTTTTTTCTTCAGTAGTTTTTCTTTGTGCCAAAACTTGAGCTCGCTCATTTTCTCACTTGGCAACTTCTTCACCTCCATCCATACCCTCTCATGAGTTGAGAATCCATGGGTGTATTGAGACAAAGTATTCACACACACCCTCTACTTCATCTTGGACATCTAGGCTAGCAAGCTTGATGTCCGAGTTGCTTCGGTTTTGAGGCGGGAGCTCGTATAAAGAATCCTCGACGTGGATCCTCTTTGACGAGGAAGACCAGAGAGCGAACTTGGTTGAGGCAGCCGCAACAAGCCTAGGACAGAGGTTGAAGACCGAAGGACACGGATCGATCGGTATAACCTCTCTAAGCACTTTACAGTTTACTGGTATAGGGTTAATGGCACGATCCGTCGTTTAGGGTCCGTTAGCGCCAAGTTTTAAAAGTTTTTGTTCCGCGTTTGGCCACAGATTGATGGCCGGGACGCTGGCGTAGCCTTACAAATACTCCTCAAGCATTTAATTATCATATTTAGAGTTTTCATAGATATGTATTTTACAATTGTGTAATTTCTAGTAAATAGAACCTAGTTTTCATAGTATATGGTATTTTCTTGAAATAATGTACTTGTTTTGTATTTGGATGGTATTTTTATGTAATAGTGATTCCTTTGATTTAGAAAACTTGGAATATTTATATAATCAAAATAGATATTTTGATAATAAATTTATAGATATTTAATTAAAATAATTTATTCATTTTCTTGTAGAAATCTCATTTTCTAAGAAAAATATATAAAAATTCCACCGAGATCGAATGCTCCTTGCGGAGGTTTGCATTTCGCTCTATTAAGCCCTAGGATGTGCGATAATCCGCACCATCTCAAACGGGGTCCCCAAAATGGGTTGCAGAGGCGCAATTGCATGGAAATTGTTAATATATCTTTTTATAGAAAACAGTTTTATAAGTTTAGGGTATTTATTTGTAAGGTCGTATTTCCCGTATTCTATTATCCCAAAATCAATCGTGCTATGATAGAGATGTGTGTTGTGATGAGATAGGTCATTATCTCGTGAACTATTTAAAGGTATAGCAATGAATAAAGGTTATAATGTCGAAATGAATAGTTTGTGGTATTTTTATGTAAAAATACGATAAATGTCACAAAATTAATTATTTTGATGTGAAAATTGTTTTATTGAGTTTGTTAATGTTTATTAATCAACATATAAGAATATGGTTTTATCTTGTTAAAGAAAAGTGTAGTTTTTAAAAGAAAACCGAATCGGAAGTCGGACTAACTCCACTTCCGTCGGGTTTTAGAAATGGAACTTTTTAAAGATGAAGATGAGAGGGTAAATGGGACTTACTGGCTTTGATGAGAGGGGGGAGGTAGAAAAAGGTCTAGGATTCGTCGGTGTTCATTTCGTTGCCGAAAACTCCTCGTATCGTCTCCGGAACTTCGTCGGAGCTTCGCTCTTTGCTAACTCCACTTGCACAATATAAAAATTTGGGAATTCTTGAGATTTTTGGCAGGGATTTGTGAGTGATAAGGGGTGTGAAATTAAGTGGTATTTATAGGAAACATTAGGGTTTAGAGGTGATGAATGAGTGAATTAAAATATATATTAAAAATAGGATTAAATGTTATTGCTCTATGGAATAATTCAGAGAAAACAAGCAATGTGAGTTTAGTGGGGTAGGCCAAACGTTGCAGAGCTGAAGAGTTGGGGGCAATACCTACGGTCTAGACCGGCAGCGCCGGGCCTTTTCCCTCTTCTCGCCGGGTCAACACCGACGGTTGGGGTAGGGTTTTGGCCACGTGTCCTTATCGCTTTGGCTTCCTCAGTACACATGCTTATTTAAACTGTGACTCTTCAGTTTACGTGTTGTGCACGTGTAGACTCTTGGGCTTCTAAAATATTAAAAGAAAAATAACTAAAAAAGATAATGTGGCTAGGGGGATTCGAGCACAGAGGCTACATCACAGCAGTGCAAGGCTTTACCAATGGGCTACAATTGTTTTCTTGCTGTTCTAAATCAAAACAAATACTTATAGTATTCACAGGATTGCAAATACCCCAATTATACATTAACTTTAAATGAATTTTATGTACACATAATTTGGAGTTGTTACACCCAACGGACCAAAAAAGGCGAGACAGAAAGGAAAAAAAGAAGGTCGATCGTCCAAAACTTTATTCTCCGAGATTTCATGAGTACACTCCTCTGAACGTCTTCCAGACCGACCTGGTAGAGGAGGCTAAGGGCGAGAGGGTTTTCAAACTCCCACTGGCTAGTCAAAGGCCGGGCAAGCGACTCTGCGGCCCGTACTGCGCCTACCATAGGTCGTAGGGACACTCGACCGAGAGCTGCAAGCAATTCTGTGACTATATTGAGGAGCTGATCCGCTCCGGTCATCTAGAGAAATACCTGTGAGACAAGCGGCAACCGGAGCGAGAGAAAACGAACCAACCCCCTCCCGGGGAGTTGACAATTGGGCAGATCATGGTCGTTTCAGTGGGTTCGGCTCCGGACAGCGGGGAGGACCGCCGCCTCCGACCGGTCATGACCATGAGTAATCCGCCCCATAAGAAGTTCAAGAAAGAGGATCCGATCACCTTCACCGACGAAGACCTTCACGGCATATCACTCCCGCATAATGACCCCCTTGTGATAACATCCCGGGTCAACCGATACGGGGTCCGGAGAATATTGATCGAGTCGGGGAGCTTGGCAGATATCCTGTTTTACGATTGTTTCCATCGTATGAGATTAAATCCGTCCGACCTCCAATCGACCTCCCACGTTCTCTCCAGGTTCACCAACCATTCCATCTTGGTCGAGGGATCGATCGCCCTCTTTCTCAACATCGGGGAAGCAGGCAGAATGCGAACCATACCGGTGAACTTCCTCGTTGCCAAGATCCCGTCGTCCTATAATATCCTCCTGGGACGCCACACCCTAAACGCCCTCCGAGCTCGAATCTCAACCTACCACCTCGCGCTCAAGTTCCTTTTAGACAACGCGTGGATAGGCCGGCCCTACGGAGACCAGCAAACCGCCAGGATCTGTCTTGCCTCAACATCTCTCGATGGGGAACTGGGCGACGATTTTGAAAACGCACATGATCTTCATGGGACCCTGGACACATGCGATGATCGAAAAGAAGTTCAAGGCACCCCGGTGGAAGGTTTAGTAGAAGTTCCCCTCATGGAGGGAGTTGACGGCCGCACGGTCCTGATCGGCTCTCTCTTGACAGGAGACGTTCACGATGACCTGATCCAGTTCCTATGGAACAACTCCGATGTATTCGCTTAGACACCAGCAGGCATGCCCGAAATCGACCCGAAGGAGATCTCCCATAAGCTCGGGGTCAACCCGAAAGCCCGGCTAATCCGACAAAAGAAAAGAAGTTTCGCACCACTGAAACAAAAAGTGATAGAGGAGGAAGTGGACCGGCTGCTCACGGCCGACTTCATCAGGAACCTGGACTACTCGGATTTGCTGGCGAACATGGTCATGGTCAAGAAAGCAAACGGGAAATAACGCATGTGCGTCGATTTCACTGACCTAAATAAGGCCTGCCCCAAAGAAAACTACCCACTCTCTCAAATAGATCAGCTAGTAGACAGTTCGGCCGGTCATGAATTATTAAGCTTCATGGATGCCTTCTCCGGTTATAATTAGATCCAGATGAATCCGGCCGACGAAGAGCTAACCGCCTTCACCACTGATCGGGGAGTCTACTGCTACAGGGTAATGCCCTTCTGACTCAAGAACGCCGGGGCCACATACTAGAGACCGGTCAACAAGATGTTCAAACCACAAACTGGGAAAACATGGAAGTCTACGTCGACGACATACTTGAAAAATCCACGTCATCAGCCGGGCACACCACAGACCTCGGCAAAACATTCGACGTCCTGCGGAAGTACAAGATGAAGCTGAATCCATCTAAATGTGCATTCGACTTTACAAGTGGGAAATTCCTTGGATTCATGGTTACCCACTGAGAAATCGAAGCAAACCCATAAAAAATTAGGGCCATCATCAACATAGCGACGCCCAAGAGCAATGTTGATATCATGTGATTCACCGAAAGGGTAGCTGCGTTGAGTTACTTTATGTCCAGATCCGGAGAAAAGTGCCTGCATTTCTTCAGAGCCTTAAGAAAAATCCCCAGGTTCGAATGGTCCGAGAAGTGCCAAAACGCTTTTGAACAATTCAAGGCACACCCGGCGATCCCACCGCTTCTCACCCGACTGGTCGAGGGGGACGAGCTGTTATTATATCTAGCCGTCTCCGACTAAGCCGCCGGATCAGTGCTTTTCAGAGAATTCGAAGGTATACAGAGACCAGTCTATTACATTATCCATGTTTTCAACGATGCAGAGACCGGATAGCCGGCCATAGAAAAAATAGTCTTGGTGCTTTTCGTCACCTCCAGAAAACAACGACACTATTTCTAAGCACACACAATCCTCGTCCTCACTTAACGACCTTTAGGGAATATCCTCGCCTCCCTCGAATCGTCGGGCCGCTTAGAGATATGGAAGTGGGAGTTGTCCCAATTCGATATCAAATACCGATCCAGACAGGCTATCAAAGCACATACCTTAGCCGATTTCATGGCTGAATGCACTATTCCCACTAAGTAAAGAGCGACATCACAGGGTCCTGACCCACGA
Organism: Agapanthus africanus; assembly: GCA_030015575.1. Lineage (NCBI taxonomy): Eukaryota > Viridiplantae > Streptophyta > Magnoliopsida > Asparagales > Amaryllidaceae > Agapanthus > Agapanthus africanus. Next base: position 319,828,122 of record JASDDO010000029.1, read on the forward strand.
CCCTCAGTCGAGGAGGTGCTTGGCCCAATCCTGGATTGGGTACTCTATGTGGACGGATCCTCCACAGAGGAAGGGAGTAGGGCTGGCCTAATCATCTGCGGCCTGAATAAGGCAGAGATGGCGTACTCTCTGAGGCTTGGTTTTAAGGCCTCGAACAATGCAGCAGAATACGAGGCCTTATTGGCTGGTCTATGAATCGCCTCCGGAGTGGGGGTAAAGACGATCAGGATACACAGCAACTCCGTGTTAGTCGTCGGCCAAGTGACCGGGCTATTCGAAGCCCGGGAACCACTAATGATAAAGTACCTGGCGGAGGTAAAAAAAGCTTCGGAGAAATTTCGACGAGGTCCAAGTGGAGCAGATTCCCAGAAACTTGAACACCGAGGCCGATGCCCAGAGCAAACTTGCCTCTTCCTATTCGGCTAATCACAAAAGGAATATCCTCTTCGAAGTCCTCCCGCAACCCAGCGTGGAAGATGAGGAGGCAACACTTCAGATCTAAAAGACCAGGCCGAGGATCGCCGGCTTCGAACAAAAGCTCTCCACTTCGTGTGGAGCAAAGGAAACCTGTACAAGAAGTCGTACACTCAACCTCTGCTCCGATGCGTCGATCCCCACGAAGTAGACTACATCTTATGAGAAATACACGAAGGGGTCAGAGAGGCACATCAAGGGGCCCGCAGCCTGGTCTAAAAGACACTGCTGCAAGGATATTACTGGCCGGGAATAGACCAAGATGCCGGAAAGCTGGTCAGAAGATGCAAACACTGCCAACTCTTTATCAGCATCCCTCGTCTCCCCGCCACCGAACTAACACCACTAAGCTCCCTTTGGCCATTTGTATAGTAGGGGATGGATATGGTGGGCCAGCTCTCGACCGGCACGGGTGGACACAAATACATACTCGTCGATGTAGACTACTTTACAAAGTGGATAGAAGCCGTGCCGATCGGAAAACTAGACGTCGCCTCTTTTCCTGCAGAATAATATAATCTCCTGATTCGGAATCCCGAGGTGCATCATCACCGACCATGGAACCAACTTCGAAAATGACAAAATCAGAGAATTCTGAAACGACTATCACATATTGATGAAGTTCTTCGCGGTCGCACATCCCTAATGTAACGGGCAAGCCGAAATAGAGAACCGAGGCATTATCCGCGGGCTCAGAGCCCGCCTGGAGGGAAGAAAAGGCAGCGGGTCGAGGAACTGCCTCGAGTAATGTGGGCGTTGCGAACGTCAAGAGAAACACCCACAGGAGAACCCCCGTTTAGCCTCTGCTACGGTATTGAGGCAATGGTCCCTGCAGAAATCAGATTGCCCAGTTATCAGGTCAAGCACTTTAACGACGAGGCTAACACCTTGGCGCTATGAAGCAACCTGGACATCTTGTTGGAAAAAAGAGATCGGGCACAAATCAGAATGGCTTCCTATCAGCAGCAGACCGTACGTTACTACAACGCCTGAGTTAAACTTCGAGCTTGGTCTTACGACGAAATGAATTCGTAGACCAAGAGAAGCTATATAAGTTTTCCCAAAGTGGGACGAGCCGTTCCTCGTGACAGAGGCATTACCCAGCGAAGCCTATCGCTACCAAGACTCCGGAGGACGTGATTTTCCTTGGCTATATAACGCCGAAAAACTTAAATTGTACAAATAAACTTGTACCCCTTTTCGAATAATACAATTCCCTTTCGTATTGACTAAAATTTCCAAGCCGAGCTCTCACACAAAGTAGAGTCCTGCACCGACCTTACGCCCTAACTCTTCCTTCCTTTCCTCAGCTTCAAGGTAAGGGGTGGGGAGAAAACATAGGTCGGCCAATGCCCAAAAACGAAGGGGGGGGGGGAGAAAGAGATAATACTACGTAATCACGGGTAAAGTGAGGTCTTTTCGCCAAAAGAAAATTTATTGAGAATTTATTCAGAGGTATTCTTGGCTCCTCAGCCTTATAAAGAAAAGGAAAAAACTCATAACTCCTAAACTATTAAAACAAAGGAGGAAGTGGGTTAAGAAAATATTGACGATGCTACTCGGAAGAGAGTTCCTCCAGCCGAGCCCAGGCAACCTCCGCCCGCTCTCTCTAACGGTATCAATGGACCCTGGAAGCTACGGATTCGCCGGGGTCCCCCGCAGCCGAACACGACGCCACGACCAACCTCTGCTGGAAACATTCGAGAAGAATGTCCATCGAGCGATCCCGCCCGCTCTTCGAGATCAGACCCAGATCGTGAGCCGTATGAATATTGTCAAACACCTCATCCATTGCTTTTGGGAACAGAGCATTATAAAGACCCGGGGAAGACCTCCATACAGCGTAGATTAGTACCTGCAGGAGAGAAGATCGACGGGGAAGCAGATGCCCACAGTGGCCCTCCAGACGACCTATCACGGCCTCATATGTCGCCTCAGAACAATCGAGACAATAGAAATATACTTCGTCCCAAGATACGATCTCCCTGATAATGTATGCATCGTCCCATCATCAGGAAGAAACGAAACGACTAGAAGGAAATCAACGTGGGTATTCGAAGGTGGGGCCATACCTTCGATATTTATAGCCTCAACAAAAGTCTTCCAACGTCCGAGATCTTCTCATGCCACAGCGCGAATCATAGAATATCGCATCTTCCCGGTAAGGCACGGTCATGTGGCGTCTGATTACTGGTCCACTTCCCCCCATACAGGTCATGGAAGGTTGAACGACATTCCCAGGAAATCCCTAGAATCAAGAAGGCTAAGATATGAAAGCCTTCATCAAGAGGCGGCCGAGTAGTTTCCTGCTCGGCTCATCCACTGAGGTCGGCTTCCTGCCCGGCCACTCTGCAGATCCAAAGCCCTCTTCAAGAGGTGGCCGAATAGTTTCCTGCTCGGCTCATCCGCTGAGGGTAGCTTCCTGCCTGACCACTCTACGAATCCGAATCTCTCGTCAAGAGGCAGCCAAGTAGTTTCTTGCTTGGCTCATCCGCTGAGGGCAGCTTCTTGCTCGACCACTCTGAAAATCCAAACCCCTCGTCAAGAGGCGGCCAAGTAGTTTCCTGCTCGGCTCATCCGCTAAGGGCAGGTTCCTGCCCGGCCACTCCGTAGATCCAAAGCTCTCGTCAAGAGGCGGCCGAGTAGTTTCCTGCTTGGCTCATCCAAGGTTGAATCCAGAGGTGCTGACCTACCTATACTTGGCGTTCTCTCATTCGTATGTCACGCTCGATCATCACCTCGACTCTGGGGTGAGGAAGGACGCCGACCTACCTATACTTGGCGTTCGCTCGTTCGTACGTTGTGCTCGATAGTCACCTCGACTCCGGGGTGAGGAAGGGCACTGACCTACCTATACATAGCGTTCGCTCATTTGTACGTCTTGCTCGATCGTCACGTCGACTCCGGGGTGACGAAGGCGTTCGCTCGTTCGTACGTCGCGCTCGATCATCACCTCGACTCCGCGGTGAGGAATAGAGCCGGCCTACCTATACTTGGTGCTCCCTCATTCGCACATCGTGCTCGATCGTCACCTCGAATCTGGGGTGAGGAAGGACGCCGATATACCTATACTCGGCTTTCGCTCATTCGTACATTGCGCTCGCTCAACACTCGACTTTATATATACTCGATATCTGCGAGACACCGACTTATCTACACTTGAAAAAATAGAAACATTGCATGAGAGGGCTAAAAATACTTTATTTATATTCAACACTATGTACAGGGTATTATGGGCTCCCCAGCCTTACAAAATGCCCGGAAGCTTACAAAATTTAATAACCAAGGCGGGGGAAGCTCATGCTGCCTTCTCGGCCGACACTTCTGCCTGCCCAGCGCTTCTGTCAGTAGCTACGATGGCGACCTCTGGCTCGGCGCTTCCACCCGCCACCTCACCTCCCCCTACCGGCTCAGCACTGCCTCCTTGGGGCGCTTTGCACGAAGCTCCTGATCATCAAACCCGGGCATAACTTCCTTGACAGCGTCAAGGGCGTTGTGCCACCCAATGACAGCGGAGCCGGAAAGGTCAATATAGAATTGATCGGAGGTCTTGTAGTCCTCCACGGCCTTTTCCGCTCTGAGCTTGGCAAGCTTCGCCACCTCGCAGGATGCCCGGGCATCCGGCAGAGAGACTCCTTCAAGAGGGATGCCCGGGCATCCCTCTTGAAGGAGTCTCTCTGTCTTTTCATGGCATCAAAGTGCCAGTTGACCTTCTCCATTTAGGCCTGAATAGACCGGTTAGAGTTGGTCAAGAGCCGATGGGACTTCTTCAGTTTGGCGACCGTTAGGCCCTCTGCGACCAATCTCGAGTTGAGGAGTGCCACCTTTTCCTCCGCCTGTTGTAGTTGGGTGAGGAGCTCTTCCTCACGCGATGAAAATTCACCGGCCTTCTTCATCGCCGGGGCCACCTATTTGGTCTCTATGGCGGTGAAAAGGGCGCAATGCTGCAGGACCTGCGGAAAAAAATAACCGCGTTAGGATCTAAAACAGAGGAAAAAACACTTGGAGATTTTTTTGGAAAGTTACCGACCTTAACGGCCTCCTGAGCTATCGCCGCCACTTGAGCCTTCATGGTGTCTCGGGAAATCTTCGCCCCCGCCGCCTTCTCCATGTCCGCCAGTAGTCACGCCTCACTTCTTGGTATATGGGCAGAGGGCTCGACGAGGTCCGCTGCGTATTTACTCAGAAGTAAACACGCTAAGCGTATCTAAGCAATATAAAGTAAAGTACACAAGAGACAGGATGTAAAAGAACAACAACTTTATTTATTAAACATTCTTTTTACAATACAACTGAAATGTAAATACATGGAATGAAAGCAATGCCTAAACAATGGCATAACAGAAATAAAAATGAAATGTACAAGTAAACTAGAGCTCCGGGTCAAAGGCTAGCTGATCTAAGTCCTCACTGGTGGGCTCTATCTCCAGAAGGTCCGATCCACTTGACAACATTCCAAAGAAAGAAGAAAGGAATGTCGTCGGCGAACAATCGCTCGGTAATTCCCAAAGAATAAGTATAGATAGAATAGACGGAAAGAGAATGTAACTTTTAAAGTTGTATTCTATTGTTAATGTTGTTGTTTGTAGCTTAGTACAGAAATTGCCAGTGTATACGAGAGGAGTCTCACTATTCCGGAGACTAAGGTATATGGAGCACAAGGAACCGTTCAGCTACGGTACAACGGCAATGGAGATTCAGGTTAGGTGTATTATGGTTACAGTCTCGTGCCACATTTAACACCTTCCGTACCAATCTACCCCTTATAAACCCCACGATGTCTTGATTGTATTGTTTGTATTGTATTGTCTTGCATTGTAAATTGTATATGGATGACTTGTCGAAATCATGATATCAGTAATGGAATGGATATAAATGGATGTGCATGTAGATGGAGAATATTCATGGTTCGGTTCAGTCATATAGATTGATATAGATTGAATAGACGGATTCATAGATTCATGTTGTATTATAATTTATACTTGAATCATATTCAAGTCAGATTGATTAGATTGAGACTCAGTCTGAATCAGACACTTTGAAAAGAACTTGAAATCCTGACTTAGTTTTAATGTTATCGGTAACTGCTGCACATGAACGACATGATTTGTGTCTTTTTCCAAGACAATTACCGTATTGATAACACCGTTTGTTAGATTGTCTACCTTAAATAGGCAAGCACCCATATCTCTGGCTTCCTGAGGCTCAAGAGACCGGTCCCGCTTAAACCTATGTTTACTAGGGTCCTTATTGTAATTTAATATAACTTGAGAGGTTTTTATGTAAAAATAGTTTTGGCATAATTTCAAAATACATCTCAAGCATTTAATTATCATATTTAGAGTTTTCATAGATGTATATTTTATAGTTGTGAAATTTCTAGTAAGTAGAACCTAATTTTCATAATATATGGTATTTTGTCGAAATATTGTAATTGTATTGTATTCGGATGGTATTTTCATGTAATAGTGATTCCTTTGATTTTACAAAACTTAGAATGCTTATATAATTAAAATGTATATTTTGATAATATATATATATATATATATATTTAATGAAAATAATTTATTTATTTTCTTGTAGAAATCTCATTTTCTAAATAAAAATGCATAAAAATTCCATCGAGATTGAATGCTCCTTGCGGAGGTCTGCATCTCGCTCTACTAAGCCCGAGGATGTGCGATAATACACACCATCCCGAACAGGGTCCCCAAAATGGGTTGTAGAGGCGTGATTGCATGGAAATGTTTAATACATCTTTTTATAGAAAACGGTTTTGTAAGTTTAGGATATTTATTTGTAAAGTTGTATTTTCCCGTATTCTATTGTTCCAAACTTCATCGTGCTATAATAGAGATGTGTGTTGTGATTAGGTAGGTTGTTACCTCGTGAACTATCTAAAGGTATAATAGGTATTATGATGATTATGTCGGAAATGAAAGTATGTGGTATTTTATTGTAAAACTACAATAGAAGCAGCATATAATAATATTTTGTGATGAAACTTGTTGAAGGTGTTTGTTAATTTTTATTGAATATGATTTGAGAGTTTGGTATATTCTTATTTAAGAAAAATATGATTTTTAAAGGAAAACCGAATCGGAAGTCGGATTAACTCCGCTTCCGTCGGGTTTTAGAATTTGATATTTTTAGAATAGAGATAAGAAGGGAAAGGGGGACTTACTGGCTTGGGGTCAAGAGGAGAGAGAGAAGGGGTCCTAAAGAAAGCTTCAGGGCGTCGTTTCGTCGCCGGAAACTTCTCGGAAGTTCATCGGAGTTTCGCCCTTCGCTAACTCCACTTGTACACTAAAATACTTGGGAATTTGGTATAGTTTTTGTAATAGAATTCTGAGTGAGAGGGGCGTAAAATAGAGTAGGTATTTATAGGGAAAATTAAGGTTTAGGGGTGATGAAAAATGCACTAAAATTTGCATTAAAATGGAATTTAAAGGGGTTTTATTATTCTCTGTAAATGTGCAGAGAAAATAAACAATACCGAAGTTATGGGGGGAGTCCAAGGGTCTAGGGTTTACAAAAAAATTTGGGTTTGGCCATACAAAAGCCGGCAGCGCCGGCATTGCATGAATCTCGCCAGTCTGATCATTGAGGTGGGGGCTTGGATTGGGGCCACGTGTCCCCGTCGGTCTGAATACTAATTTGCACCTGTTTATTTTAAGTGTGACTCTTCATTTTACATGCAGTACACGTGCAAACTCTTGGGCTTCTAAAAAATTAAAAGAATTAAAATAAAAAGATAATGTGGCTGATGGGATTTGAACTCTGGTGCTTTGTAACAGCAGTGCAAGGCTTTACCAATAAGCTACAAACTCTTTCTTTCTGTTCAAAAGCAAAACAAATTCTTATAGCATTCATAGGATTTGCAAATACCCCAATTGTACATTAACTTTTAAACAATTTTATGTACAGTGAAATTGGAGTTGTTAAAAAGATGTCGGCCACAGAGTGCCCCAAGGGCACCTCGATGCAGAAGTCACCCTCCTACACCTGTATCCCGGCCGAGGGTGGCCGAGAAACCACCTTTTTCTGCTTCTTAAGCGGGGATTCAGCAGAGGGTGGAGCCTCTGTCCTAGCCCCGGGCGCCGGATCCCGCGCATACTTCTGTCCTCCTCCACGGCGTTCCTCCGGAACGGAAGGGGCTGCGGAAACCCTGGCCGAAGGGGCTTTTCGAGGAGCCGTGCTCGGGTCGGGACGAGCTCACGTCACCGCGCTTCCTCCCCTGGGCCTTGGCGGCCATGGCAGTCATGATTTTCGAGCGATCCATCGGCTCTGCAAGATACACATAAGAGAAAGATCAGCGACCAAAATCAACAAAATTAGGATAAAATCATGCCAAGTCTAAATAGATCGGCGAATCCCTAACATACCTCCAAAGCGCGTGGGACTGAGTCCCGCCCAGCTCAAACCCTGCTCGGAAAGCAATTTTTTTTTATAGTAAACCAAAATTAAATAATAATTAAATAAATCAAAATTAAATAATAATTATAAAAAAAACCATTTTAAAAATTAATTATAAAAAAAGACCACTTTTTGCCTTGTAGGCGCCACGTCAGTGCCAGCTCAGCGCAGGCACTGACGTGAAATAATTTCTTTTTGTATGGGCGCAGTTTGAAATTGCGTGCATAGCATTTGTATGGGGTGCAGCTGGAAACCGCGCCCCATACATTTGCTATGGGCGCAACGACTGTGCTCTTTACATTTGTATGGGGCATAGTTCTAAACTGTGCCCAAAACATTTTTTGGCAAAAAATAATGGGACGCACTTTCAAAGCGCGGTCATTCTCCCAATAAACCCGACACCACTTTCCTCTTCTCTCACTTCACTCTCATCTCTCTCAGGCACTCTCTCTCTCTCTCTCTGGTACTCTCTCTCTCTCTCTCGATCTTTCTCTCCCTGCACTCTTTCTCTCTCTCTCTCTTCCCCCACCTCCCTCCCTCCTCCGACCTCACCCCGAGCCTCCTCCGAGCTCCCCTCAGCCTCGTCTGGCTTCCCCCTCTCTCTCTCATCTCTCTCCCTCTGTCTCTCTCTCTCTTCTCCTTCGCTCGCTCAGATTTCTCGATCTCACAGTCTCTCGCTTGTGTAAATTTAGTTGGAAATTCATGGACGAACAGTCGCCTTCATCCTCGCCATCGTCATCACCACTATGAGCATATTGAAGGTTAGCTAAACCCTCATTTTATTTAAAAATAATTAAAAAAAATGGTTAAAATTTCGTATTGGTAAGCAATTCGAACAAATTGGGTATATATTAAGGGTTTTCCCCGATTTTACTTATGACGGATCAATGAATAGGATACAAGTTCTTACAACTTGTTACATGCTATAAATATGGATTTTATTGTAATATTATGTAATTAGTTGAGTATAATCATGAAGATAAATAAGTAGGTTGTTTGATGAGAACTCTCAAAGTGTGTTAATATTTCTGGAAGGTGGAAAAATGACGGATAATTATATCCATCTAATTTGCTATTTCTGTGGCCAATTAACGATTGGAAAAATTAATATTCCTAAAAATGTTGGTGGAAAAACTAAGATGATTAGAGTCAAGAAGTTTAGCACATACAACGAGCTGTGCCAAGTAGTGTATAAAGCTACTAAAATCAATCCGTTAGAGTTCAATATTTCCTTAATATGCAAATGGCCGACGGAGCATGAATATACCGCCATTGAAGTGTCCGATGATGAGGATACACAAGTCATGCTTGCCTCGGAATTGAAATCAATTGAGCTATTTGTGAAGAAGGAGATATCGACGTCCGCACAACTGCCCAAACCTTATTCCGAAGTGCCTGATCCTTCTTTTCAAGCATTCGAGCAATACCCGCAAAGAGAAATGACACGCATGCTCAATATGAATGTTGATTCTACCGGATTTATGTCTCACACCAATGATGAACAATATATAGATCAAAATTACGTAGGTGAAGACACATCAAGCGGGACGTCGGTGAATTGGCAGTTTACGAAGTAAGTATTACCTTCCATATTTTATATCGCATATACATTTAGCGGATCATTAGTTATTGATAGTGGAGATATGCTATAGGTACTGAGTATTCATAAATTTTTGTGCAGTTCTTATGTGCCGCCATCCGGTTATAATTGCATGTCACCGCCAAACTTCGGTTTTAATTACATGCCAGCACCAAGCTTCGGCTTCAATATTATGCCCCAAAATACCGAGCACATGCAGTCATACAATACGGAATACAATATGGGATGGACACCGTTTGCAGAGGATAGGTCGGGATTTCGTTGATATGAAGCCGGAACATCAAGTATCATGCAAGTCCCCAATGTTGGTTCCGTACATCCAACCGATATACCTGCTACGGATCCAGCGGTGTTGGAACATAATAGAGATGAAAGTGATAATGATGATGATGCTAGTGATGAGGACGAGATTCAAGCACAAGATAGCATGCAAATTGCACATGTCTTTGCTGATGAGAATGATAGGCAGTGGATTACTAATTCATGTGTTAACAATGAATTCGTTGAGTTTGAAGATCCACTTACCGATAACATGACAGATACTCACATGTTATCTACATCGGTAATAGAGAATGCCAACTTTCATGCGGATAGGATTTCGGCAGTCGAAATTGAAAGTGGGTTGAAGGTCGGCGATTTGTTTGAGAATAAGGAGAAGTTAATTCAGGCAGTCAGCGTTTCGTCAATTAAACACGGAGTTTCTTTTAAACTAATCAAAACTAACACAACCAAGTATACCGTCGTTTGTAAAACAGACGCGAACTGTCCGTGGAGGCTTCATGCATATATCTCAAAGAAATCATTGACATGATTCTGGCAGATAAAAAAGTATGCGGGTAATCATACTTATGTGAATTCTATAGTGAATTCAAATCATAAACATGTGCTTCTACATTCATATGTAACAAGATATTGCCTTTTGTGAAAGCGGATATCGATTTGACCCCCAAAACGATTCAAGTGCTTATAAAAGATACATTATTCATTGAAATAAATCATATGAAGGTATGGAATGCGTTGAATAAGGCATTGTCTAAAATATACGGAGATTGGGAAGATTCATATGAACATTTGCCACGATATCTTGTCGCTATCAAATCTACTAATTTCGGGACTGTCTTCAAGATAACAACCGACGCTTCAATGTCAGAAAGAATAGGATATTTTATCGGTGCATTTTAGGAATTTGGATCGTCCATTGATGGTTTCGCTTATTGTCGTCCCGTTCTCAATATTAATGGGATCCACTTATACGACAGATACAAAGGGACTTTGCTCATTGCTACCGAGGCCGATGCAAATAATGGCATTTATCCTTTGGCATATGCTGTAGTTGGAGGTGAAACCACCGAAAATTGGGAGTGGTTCATTGCTTTTATTCATCTTTACATTACATCCATGCGGGAAAGGAATATTACCTTCATATTTGACCGGATGAAAGGGATTTCGACCGCACTACGAAGATCATGGCCAGTGTCACGCCCCGCTTCCCGGTATACGGCGAAGGGACACGACGAGACCGCTACGTATTTACTCTGAAGTAAATACGATAAGCGTATCTAAGCAATAAAGAAATATACACAAGAGATAAATGTAATGAAACAACAACTTTATTTATTAACATTCTTTTGTACAATGCATGGAAAAGTAAATACATCTGAATGAAAGCAATGCCTAAACAATGGCATAACAGAAATGGAAAGTACTGAAATGAAATGTGTAGAAGTGTAACTACAGGTCGGGATCTTCAATAAACTGGTCCAAGTCTTCAGTGCTAGGCTCGATCTCTGGAAGGTCCGAAACACCTGACGACATTCAAAGAAGAAAGAAAGAGAATGTCGTCAGCGAATAAATCGCTCAGTAAGTCCCAAAGATAAGGAAGAAGTAGAAAAGACAGAAAGAGAGTGTGTGTGTAACTTTTAAAGTTGTATTATATTGTTATAATGTTGTATTTAGTGTTAACGCTGTTGTTTGTAGCTTGGTACAGAAGGATGCCAGTGTATACGAGAGGAGTCTCACTTGTCCCGGAGACTAAGGTATCAGGAACTCAAGGAACCGTTCATGCCACGGTACAACAGCAAAAGAATACAGGTTAGGTTTCTTATGGTTGCAGTCTCGTGCCACTTCTAACACCTTCCATACCAATCTACCCCTTAAACCCCACGACGTCTTTGTTGTATTGTTTGTATTATATTGCAACTTGTAATGTCTTGTAATATAGATTGTATAATTGGATGACTTGCCGAAACCATGATATCAGTAAATAGGTATAACTGGAGAATCATGAATGTAACTGGAGAATCATGTAAATGAAAGTATATCCATGGTTTGGTTCAGTCAATACAGATTGAATAGATCTAATATATGTATTCATGGATTCATATTGGATTGTAGTATTGTAGTATTGTAGATTGTACTTGAATCATATTCAAGTCAGATTATTTATAATAAGACTCAGTCTGAGTCAGAATAATTAGAAAAGAAATTGAAGTCCTGAATTAGGTTTTGATTTTATCGGTAACCGCTGCACATGGGTGGCAGGATTTGTGTCTTTTTCAAAGACGATTACCTTGTTGATAACACCGTTGTTAAGTTGTCTACCTTAAATAGGCAAGCACCCACTTCTTCGGCTCCATGAGGCTCAAGAGATTGGTCCTGCTTAAACCTATATTTACTAGGTTCCTTATTGTAATTTATAAAACTTGAGGGGGTTTTATGTAAAAATAATTTTGTATAATTTACAAAATACACCTCAAGTATTTAATTTTCGTCTTTAGAGTTTTCATAGCTGTATATTTTATATTTGTGACATTTCTAGTGAATACACCTATTTTTCATAATATAGGGTATTTAATTGTAATATTGAACTTGTATTGAATTTCATGGTATTATCATGTAAAGTGATCCTTTTGATTTAGAAAAGTTGGAATATTTATATTATATCAAAAATAAGTATTTTGATAATACATACATACATACATACATACATACATATATATATATATATATATATATATATATATATTTTATATAAAATAATTTTAATTTATTATTTTATAGAAATCTCATTTTCTTAAGATATTTGTATTTTAAATCTCTCGAGACCGAATGCTCCTTGCGGAGGTCTGAATCTCTCACTACTAAGCCCAAGGCTGTGCGATAATCTGCACCATCCCAGTCGGGTTCCCCAAAATGGGTTGTAGCGGCGCTTTGCAAAGATTTGTAAAAATACGTAATCTTGTAGAAAACGGTTTTAATAGTAAAAGGTATTTAACTGTAAATACGTATTCCCGTATTCTATGTTCCCGAAAGGTATTGTGTTATGTTGGATATGAGTGTTGTGAAGAGGAAGGTCATTACCTCGTGATGTATTTAAAGGTATAGCAAGAAATATGATATTTTAATGTCGAAACTATACTACATGGTATTTTACTGAAAAAGAGCGGTAAAACTTACAAAATAAAATATTTTGCTATGAAACTTGTTCAACATATTTTGTTAATGATTAATAGTCAAGATGTAAGAGTTTGGAATGGTTGTGTTTAATGAAAATTGTACTTTTTAAAGAAAACCGAATCGGAAGTCGGATTAACTCCGCTTCCGTCGGATTTTAGAAATACAAGTTTTAAGAATAGAGAATAGAAGAGGGAGGAGGGAATTATGGGATTAGAGTCAAAAGAAGGGGGAGAGGAGGACGTAGGAGTTGTCGGTGCGTCGTTTCGTCGCCGGGAGCTCCTCGGATTGTCGTCGGAAAATCGCCGGAGCTTCGCCTTTTGCTAACTCCACTTTCACACAAAGGTTCTAGAGAATTTTCTTGAGAGTTTTGGACATAGATTGTGAGTGAGGGGTGTGTGTTTAGTGGTGGTATTTATAGGATAATGCTAGGGTTTAGGGTAGGTGAAAGGTTGTATTGAATATGTAATAAAAATTGTATTAAAAATATGGTTTAATGGGGGTTTAATTGGATTTTAAAGGTTATGTTAATTTTCAGAGAATTTAAAGTGTGCAGGGGGTTAAGAAGACCAAAAGACAGAAGTTTCATGGAGATACTCGGCCGATCCGACTCAACTCGGCCGGCGGCGGCGGGCCGAGTCAACCGAGTCACCGGCCGAGTCACGGCGAGTCAGGCCGGGGCTCGCAGCCGTGGGTCGCTCGTCTGTTGGTCTACTCCCTGGGACAGTTTGTTTTATATGCGAAGTGGGTTTTTTACGAGTTATGCACGTGTAGACCCTTAGACTTCTAAAAATTTAAAATAAAGCAATATTAAAAATAATGTGGGTGGTGGGATTTGAACTCTGGCACTTTGGTTCAACAGTGCAAGGTCCTACCAATGAGCTACAAGCTTCTTCTTGCTATTAAAAAGAAAAACAAATTTATAACTTGTGCTCAGGCAAAAATACCCTTTTCTGTATTTTTTGAAAAATTGTACAGAAAGTTGTACAGAAAGTTTAGGGTTGTTACAGCCAGAACCTCATAGTCATCGTTAATGTATGCGACATATCAGAACCAACTTCTCAACTGCTAGAGTTAGTAGCAAAACCTTGCAGAGTTTGTTCTCTCAAATTGTATGTGCACCAGATAACCTGACCTATGCAGAGCTGAGAGAGAAACTTAAACGTATATATCCAAGAGCAGATACTTGGAGTTGAAAGTAGTCTAAAAAATAAAGAAAAAAGATGGGCTCTTTCGAATGATGGTGGTAGACGATTTTTCATGATGACTACGAATACTTCAGAAGTTTTAACGGGGTTTTAAAACGATCTCGATGTTTGCCTATTCAAGCCTTAGTAGAACGGATTTTTTACAGTGCAAACAAATACATCTTTGCATGACATCAGGAGGGACAAGAGTGGACGACAAAATTATGTCCTAAGTTCGAACAATTAATAACAAAAAGGGCTACTGATTCCAGACATTCTTTGATCGTGAGGTTCAGCAAGTCCGAACGGCGGGTGACTGACAAAAATGGAAAAAATTACAGCGTAGTCATCGACGGTAGGAACTGCAGTTGTACGTGCAATATTCCTAAGTTGCAAAAGTTTCCTTGTTCACATGTAATTTCAGCATGCACACGAGTAGAGAGTGGGGAGAACATTGCACATCACGATCTTATTTCGAAGTGGTATTATGTTCCTAAATACAAAGCTGCTTATGCCTCGTTGTTCCATCCAGTACCCGATAACCGATATTGAGAGGTATACAACAGTCCAATGATATTACCGCTTATCAGTAGGAGACAAGCAGGACGACCACGTTCTATTCATATCAAAGGTGCTATGGATGATTCACGAGAAGGATGTAGGAAAAATAAATGCAGTATCTGCAATGAGTATGGTAATAACAAGGTATGATGCAAAAATCCTGCCCCACATCGCCATTGGTAATTTCTGCCTATATTTTGAAATACACACACATGCATACATACACACATCCAAACACAAAAATCAGACACACATCTACACACATATACACGCACACATACGTTCTTTGTTATACATGGTCATTTTTTCAAAGATAATATAACTCGACCTTTTCATTATGCAGATATACCTATGGATTCTGGACTTATAGATACGAGTGTTCTGTACTGTAGATTGACCACGGGTCGGCCAACACCACAGTAGTACAGGTAAAACTTTGTAATTTTATTTTCTTTAAATACATATGTTATTTATATGTTACTGATAAAAGTCCTATTTTTTTAATTGGCAGAGTGATCGGGTGATTACATGCATTGACCACTCAGTCCAGAGCAGTCGGATCCCAGCTGGAGATGCCCGTGTGCAGGCTGAGCAGCAATGGACGGGCTTTCATCTTCTATCCAGATTAGAGTATATACGTCTGGATAGATCCTTGATTACGGCTTTGGTAAATAGATGGAGACCAGAGACCGGCACATTTCATTTTAGAGTTGGTGAGATGACTATCGCCCTTCAGGACGTTGCTGTGCCGCTTGGTCTGCCTATAGACGGAGAGGTAGTTGCTGCAGAGTACGACCACGATTGGTCAGACTTGTGTCCCAGCTTGTTGGGTAGGATTCCGCCTGTTGGCCAGAGAAGAGGCAGTAGCATCCACTTGAGTTGGCTGCAGAAGGCATTTAGTGCAGAGTCTGCCATGGATGCTACCCCTGCGGTGATCGAGCAGCACGCACGAGCCTACATTTTACATTAGATTGGGGTTCTCTTGTTCCTGGATAGGAGCAAGAGCAGAGTTAGTCTTACTTGGATGCCTCTTTTAGCTGATCTTGACCAGTATGCCACTTTATCGTAGGGGAGTGCAGTTCTGTCATTCCTCTACAGCGAGCTGAGGATGACTACATTGATGGAGCAGAAGAGTTTTGGGGGCTGTTTGACGCTTCTTCAGGTATACAATACTTATAACCGCATTTTACTAATTTTGCGTAATTAAATTGATATTCAACATAAAATGTAATTCTATTATATTGTATTTCAGATATGGTCATGGACATATCTCTCTATTGGTCACCCGACCATTATGACACGGTTCGCTTTAGATGGCCAAATGCCATATGGATGCCAGTAAGTAATTGAAACTATACGCATATTTCAAATTTCAAGTTTTTTGGAATATTAACTTTTGTGTAATCTCTATGCAGGTGGAATGTGCTCATGTCATGGGATGTGACACTGGATCGCAGCCTCCCCTTCTACCACATGAGTTTGATGTAATGGAGGAGGCAGCGGTTACGTGAACACTATACACACATAACCTGATGGGCACTCTACATCAATTATGTTTGGCAGGCACCGGCTTCTGGCATGCGCGGACGCCGATCGTCTGCAACGATATTATTCAGATGCACGTACCAGACCGTGTACTTCGCCAGTTCGGTTTGAGACAGCACATACCAGGCGTGGTGGAGCAGACACCACGACAGGGTGGAGTGCAGTTGGGGATGCTTGGCTCGTAGAGTATCAGATTTGGGTGGGTCGATGGTACAATCGGGTATACCACATAGCCGATGAGATACAGCCAGGTATACCGATAGATCAGTACCTTTCCTGGTATTGGATGATTACCCGCAGATTCGTCATCACAGCCGCCCCTCCGCCCACCACATATACGTCTCGAGGACCGATAGAGAGAGATTTGGTAAGTTTATATCAAACCTTTTAAAACTAAAATCTTATTTTTATGAAATTCATTATTTTATTTACCATCAATATAAGTCCATACCATTACGCGTTGAAGGATATAGCTGATGAGGGTATTAGTGGCACCATAGATTCAGCGAGCTGCTTTATGAACATCAAGTCCCTGATCAGGAGTGTGATGACAAGGCACAGATTCACACGTCCACCGGTTGTGCATGTACCACCTGTGCCTCCGCCACCTGTCCCTGCACCACCCGTGCCCCGCCACCCGTGCCTATACCACCCGTCCCTGCACCACCCATGCCCCCGCCACCCGTGCCTACACCACTCGTTCCTCTACCAGCTGTGTCTGCATCTGCCATTCCTATCAGCTGTGCCCAAATGACGGAGACAGCCGGCACCGTCTCAGCATCCCGATGAGTATAAATATGGACCATCACAGCCAGACCTGTCTCAGCTGCCTGTTGCTGACGAAATCGGACCGTCACAGTCTCGATGTCTTGTAGCGAAGAGGAGGACACCTGGGATTGTGTGACAACTTCGTTAGATTGTCATGAGTGTTCGTGTTGTATTGTATTGTGATGAATTCGTTATTTATTTTACATTGTTTATTGTTTTCGACTAATTGTTCTTCGCCGTTTGGGCGTCGTATATTGTGCGTTGATTGTGTCTCCGCCGTTTGGGCATTGAGTTAGCTCTGTCTGTGGATGCTATTATTTTACAATGCTTGTACATGAATTTTATTCAAAATTTACAAAGAAGGTGCTGTCCGATTTTATTCAAAATTTTATTCATACCCGTGAATGATTGTGTATCCTTTTGGGGCGCATTTTCAAACCACGCCATAGAAAAACACACACCCGTGAATGGGTATGTTTCTTTTTGGGACGCAGTTTGTAACTGCTCCAAAAAAAACAAAGTCCTTAAAAGATTCATATTATTTTGCTTTTATTAATTGTATGGGGCATAGTTTGGAACAGCGCCCTTTACATTTATATGAGGCACAGTTTCAAAATGAGCCCTATAAAAATGTAAAGGGAAATGTATGGGACGCATTTTCAAACTGCATGTCACGCCCCACTTCCCAAAAGAAAGTGAAGAGTGACGTGGCATGGTCCGCAACCTAACTGTATTGAAGGTGGTCTATTCAATACAGTTACGTTAAGCGTAAGAATATCTATAATATGCAGGGTGTGTACCAAAATAAAACAATAAAAGCGAAAGGCATTTGTTTCCATTAACCAAACTTTATTACATTCCAAGGGAAAGAGTAAAGTAAACTAAATTGTTTAATTACATCAAAAGAAACAAAGCCCTAAACAAGTGGGCGACAAAGAAAACTAGTTAATCCTTCGACGTCAAATCTGCATAATCTTCGTTAGTCGGCTCCACACCTAGATCTTCATCATAGAACTCATTCCCATCTAACGGACATTCCAAAAAGGGAAAAAGGAAACTCCGTCAACGAGTTATACTCGGGTAGGATTGCCTTATAAGGAAGTAAGAGTATAGGAACAAACATGTGTATATAAGAGTATGATGTATGCATGCCGACATGAAATAAAGGGTGTAAAGGTATGAAATGCACAAAATAAGGACGTGTTGAAAGGGGGGATATGTAAGCATGAGTATGTTGTATGTTTTATGAAGGTATGTGGTAGGAAGTATAAGTGAAGGTAAAAGTTCGTATTAGTTTGTTAAATAAGGGTCCGGATACTCGCGATTATTCCGTTGTGGCCACGGAACAACAACTGGGGAAGTGAAATGTACCGTTTCACTTCCCGGGATCATGATCGAGTAGTAGGGGAATCCGAGTTCCGCATCTCCTACCCTAATCAAACTACCCGTCCCCGTTATTCAGTGTAAAGGTTTTGACGAATTAGAGTTAGTGCGTATATATCTAGGCAAGGAATTTCCACATTGTATGTCATTCACATATTGGATCATTCGCCCTCAAGTAGAGTTAGTATTCGCCCGAATATCGGGTTAGTAGTTGTCCACAAATTAGATCATTCACCCCAAGTAGGGTTAGTATTCGTCCGAATATCGGGTTAGTAGTCGTCCACACATTAGACTGTTCACCCTGCTTGCAGGGATCCTCATATATAAGTATTCCATACCTAGGTCCGCGCATTCTAACCCTAACCGTATCATGTGTCATGTATGTCGTAAACTTGTATTTAAAAGTTGATCTCATTTAACACGGTCTTCCACAACCGCTCGTTTTGTCTTGTTGTCTTTTAAAGTTTGTAATGTACTTTGTATCATCTTATAGAACACTTAGTTGATAAAAGATAATAGTGTTTAATTATATTTATTGTTTATTGGAAAACCATGATGTTTGGAATATTTATCATCTTGGAAACCACAATATTTTACTGAGAAAATATCCTTTTAATAAAAGGTTACGGTATTTATTTGAAAATTATCTTTTAATAAAGTTTAGATATTCTTTTGGAAAATATCATTGATAAGGGTTATGGTCTTTGTTGAAATAGCCTTTTAGCAAAGGTCAAGCTATTTAAATAAAATTATCTCTTTTTAGGATGAATTGAGATATTTAATAATTTTATAAAATTATGGTGTTTTAAATTTGAGGTAATGTTTTAGAAAATACGTTCGTGTTGGCAACCGCTGCATATAGACGGCAGGATTTATGTCCTTTTCAGGGACGATTTCCTATCAACCACGAGGTGCTTACGTAAAACATTACCCTATTATTAAGATAATCTATTAGAGGTGCTATTCTACAAGAACGACTCCGCGTTGACAGCCGCTGTACATGGGCGGCAGGATTTGTGTTCTTTTTAAGGACGATTGTCTAGTAACCACGGGATGATTCAGGTAAAACATTCCCCTATTAGGGTATCTTATTAATCTTCAATTAACATGCTAAGAAAAATTAATATAAAAATATCCTTTCAAGTGAAAGGGCTAAGTTGGAAAAACCATATGGCGTTATTTAGATTTAGTATTTCCCCCTTTCAAAAGGTAAAGGGATTTAATAAAAATAAACTAGTTGGTGGATAAAAGTGTAAGTAAAACATATATATCGTATCTAAAACATTTATTCCAAATATCTTATCTCATATGGATATTTTAAACAAATACATCATTTTAATAGAACGAGGGTATTATGTGGAAGTAACCTATTTTGAGATCACATAGGTAGCATGGGTAAGTGTGTGTATGGAAGGGGGTGAATTGATACCCTGTGGGTTATAACATTAAGCATATCATTTTTCATGTAGGATGAGGGTGCAATATTCACGCATATAGAGATAATCAAAGACCGTTTTAAAATGGGTTAAAATTATCATCATTAAGAGGTATAAAAAAATAGGCATGTAGGAATATTTTTAATATCATTTTAATATGAGATTAGGGATTAGGACTTGAAACCAAGATCATTATAAGAAAGAAGGTGATCAGTCGAAAATACTGCATTTCTAACACGGCAATTTCCCTACCTTTTGCACTCATATAGAAGTGTTCGGTATTCATAATTGGACATATTACCAAATCATCTCTGAAATACCAAATTGCATGTGTTAGACTTTTTAACCGGCACTTTAAGGGAAATTGTGTGTTTCTCGTGGCATCGCATCATTCTTGTATTGCGCAACTCTTATCTTGGAGTCTATGCAGGAAATTCCGGAAGCAGAGCCCAAAATTTGGAAAAGATCTGATGAAAGATGCGCCAACTCAAAGGCTGAAGATCTGGTAGTGATACAGAAGGCCAATTAAAAATCCATACATCAGAAAGAGGCCCAAAACTCAGACCAAGAATTACCATGCAAAAATGAAGAATCAAAGCCACCAAAGGGCCGCGGATCCGTGGCCCAAACCCCCTTGGCGCCGCGGATCCGCGGCCGTATAGTGAGATCATTGCATCAAATTTCATCACATGCTTAATTATAATGGCCAAAGCTTCCAGAAGACCCCAAAAGCTCCACGTGGCATTTCTAGAAGGCTCGGCTTAACAAATTCTTGGAGGGAAATTCAAAATTTAGGCTTAACTAAATTTTTGGAGAGAAATTTAAATCATTTGGATAACTAACTTGTGGGGGGAATTCAAATTTCAATTCTAGATCTAAGATTTGGGAGGTCTATAAAAAGGAGCCTAGATCTAGAGTTGAAATTGTTCAAGAATCATAACCATCTTCAACCTACAAGTTTAGTGACAAAAACTTGTGCCTCAAATTCAACCCCAATTCAAAATCAAGATCAAATTGCCGAGATCAATTCAAGCAAGAGTGCCTTCAACCTTTAGAAGCGACGCCGGATTCCAACGGAGCAAGAGATCCACGCCGATCCGCGACTCAAGGAGCCGAGCGAAGACAAAATCGACGATCTAGTTCCATCCTTTTGTAAATTCAAGAGAGTTGTAACGAAATTTGTCGATAAATAAAGGTGAATTTTCTATATTCTTGCTTATCTTTTAATTCAAGCATAATGATTAGATCTCAATTTGTGATTGTGTTTGTGATCATGATGTTTGAGTAATGTCCGCTCGTGTAGGAGTTGTGACGATTTTTAGATGATGATGATTTAGATATTCTTACAATTCTTAAATCCTATAATGATTGGAAATTCTAGTGAATCAAATGATTAATAACCTAGTTTCGAGATGATGCTTTCTTGATCGTGTTCACTTGAAACTAGGGAACAACTATTAACCATTTGATTAACTAGAAGCTAGAATTTGAATGCGATCCATCGAAAGGACAAAGGATGAGTTGCGAAATCCCTAATTTTCCCGCAAGATCCTTAAACCTCGATGAAATTGCATCGATCTAGTATCAATTCGTTAATGGATAAGAATTAGTAATCTTTAGATCTCATCACATCTATAGATCCGATCTACTCCTACGAGCCATACTTCTAATCTTGATTGTTGGTTGGAAATTATCACACATCTTAATTCTTGTTTTTAATGTCTTTTCTAGATCTAGATTTTTCTTATTTCTTGATCTTCAAATGCAAATCATGAATTGTTTTCTTTTCTTTGCCTTAAATTTTCAACTCATCTAATTCAAAAATTGAACGGAACTCACTTTCCCTGTGGACGATCCGCACTTACTAACGCGCTACATCCGACACCGTTATTGATTGCGGTCAAAATATTTTTGGTTGTGATTTCTACATAATTTTCTCAAAACCATACACATCAAGAACATCAAACAATCAAATGGCGCCGTTGCCGGGGATCGTGTGCTATTTGTTCATATTTTAAAATTTGAGTTGAAAATTTTATTCCATCAATACTTTTTAGATCAAAACTCGTGCAAATTACTAATACGTATTGTTGTGGTTAATTGCAAGGAGATCTGGAGCTTGCTGTGAAATTGGAAAATTATTTGGAGAATTCCAGAGAGTTAGGGAAGTGATCAGGAGTGTTCTGGAAAAATTTGGTGCAGAGAGGAGCTCAAGGCGCGGCGGAATCGCGGTCTAAGGCAACAATTGTGGAGGAAGCGCGGCGGTTTGAGGGCTTCTCTGGAAAAGTTTTATCTGGTAACCTCTAATTTTCTTATCTCCTTCCTAAAATCTGCTCCAATTAACAATTTGTTGCAGGATTCTTTGCAAAAATCGCAGCGCCGCAAAAAGCAAAATAAATTGTGCTTGTTTTTGATTTTGTGGTTGTTTGCATAATTAATACGGACATTAAGGGGCACGGCCAAATCCAGATTAGGTGGGGAGTTCATTACCCTTCCTAAGCCCCAAAAATCACAAACCTGCATCCGCATTACCCTCATTAACTAAAAAATATCTAGATATGACTCTAAGGACCGTCGCGCTCACTTAGGACAGAAGAAGGCCGTGGGTAATTCATTGCTTATCCGCGTTTTCTTGTGGTGTCTAAGGCAAGTGTGTCGAAAGCTAGTGGTTATTAATTAGGCCCACTACTTACGTAGTGGAGTACCTTCCCACTTACCTGGCACTTACCTGGCCACAGGGGGACAAAGAGGCAGTGGAGGATAGATCCCGCGACTTGTCTTTTGGCAGTTAGGAGCGGTCTGGAGCCAGACCTAGGTGACCATAGATTTCAGGGTTGGTTGTTGCATTTGTTGTGATCGCATCATATTTTCAAAATCCGTATCATTTTTCAAAACAAACACCGCATTCACTTCATTTCCCCTAATTATAAATCACGCTGCCACTTGTACTAACCCCTTTTAGTGAAAGATAGGCTGGACACGGGATTCTACTGCCCGACTTGTCCGCGTCCCCTCGATCGACTCCGAAGTCGGTATTTCTCCATTTACTTTTCTTTTACCCACCACCACACCCACACCGATGGATCCGTCTCCATCGAACCTCTTTACCGCTGCTCTGCCGCCGTCCGTTGCTGCGCAGAATCCTCCCCGCATCTCTCTCCAAGAGAGGTGCTACCCTTTGTGAGGTCCTCTCTCGACCTGCTTATCCATTCCACCAGCCAACGGGGATAACTTTGAGATTAAGCCCCAGTACATCAACCTCTTACCCAAATTCCACGGTCTCGAGACTGAAGACGCGTACGTTTTTATTACCAAATTTGAAAACGTATGCGCAATGATGGGTACATCACAACTTTCTGTTGATGCCATGCGTCTACGACTTCTTCCATTTACCTTGTGCGATTTAGCAGAGAAGTGGCTATATAACACCACCGCACATTCCATAACGAATTGGGAAGAATTCGTTGCGGCATTCCTTAAGAAATTTTACCCCATGCAAAAGACAGCTCGAATTCGTAGCGAACTATATCAATTCTCCCAGCTTCCAGCTGAACCATTTTCAAAATACTTTGACCGATTCAAGGATCTTTTGGTTCAATGCCCACATCACGGCATCCCGAGATGGGAACTTTGCCGAATCATATATGAGGGCAGTAACCCTACCACTAAACAAAACCTTGAAAACATGTGTCAAAGCACCTTTATGACCAAGGATGATGGGGAAGCGTGGAAATTTTTAGAAGAGTTCGCTGAAAAATCACTACAGTAGGAGTCTGGAACCCAGCCATCGAGTAGGGGTGGCGTACACCAAATAGACGTGTCTATAGGTGTTTGAGCTGAGATGGCAGCAATGCAAAAGAAGCTCGACGCTATGGAACACAAATTTTTAGCAGCCTCCCTGAACCCAATATCGCCCCCCAAAACCATTGTGGGTGCTGTTCTGATCCTTCTCGCTTGACGGAAGAATGTCCATTAAACTCTCAGTTTCGAGGTCTCGAGCATACCAATGCCGCATTTCAAAGACCTGGAAACGACCTTTTTTCTTCCACATATAATCAGGGTTGGAGGAATCACCCGAATTTTGCTTGGAACCAATCCCAAAACACGGTTCCAAACCCTAATCAATTCCAACGGGCCCTTCCTCCACAACAGCAACCACTTCATCTCACCCAGCACCCCTACCAGTCGCAAAATTTCCAAAACCAGGTCAACACTCCTGCACCTTCTAATCCTATGCAGTCGACCTGTTCTGACGAGTTCTCTCAAGTCGCTCAAACCATGAAATCACTCTTGTCAAATTTCATGGAAGTGTCGGCCGAGGTTAGGTCTTCCGTCGGTGAGATAAAGAAAAACTCAGCGTCCCAAGCTGAGAGTATCAAAACGATGGAAGCTGAGATTGCACGACTTAAGGCCGAAATGAGTGCAAGAGAGAAAGGGAAACTCCCAGCTCAACCTGTACCCAATGCTGGCTATTCACATCATGTGAATGCAATCACCACGTTGAGATCTGGGAAAGTGCTGGATAACCATGTTGGGGAAGAAGTTGATGATATTGAGAATCTTATCAACACCCCAGCTGAGACCTTTCCTCACACACACACTTCTACGTCTGATTCTTGTTCTCCTACCCCACCGCCTTCTCGGGAGCCTATTCTCCATTTCCCTATAGGCTCGACACCTCAGCCCACCTCTTCTACTCCTCCAAAGACGATCCCCACTTCTATTTCGGGATCGGGGCCACACACACTTCCTTCTCCTATGATGGACCCAGCGCTCATTGCTAAAGCACCTTACCCTAATCGGTTAAGGGCTAACACATCGAGTCCACATATGGAGAAGATTTTGGACATGTTTAAGCAAGTTAATATCAACATCCCTTTGGTAGATGCCATCCAACAAGTTCCGTCCTATGCGAAAACTCTTAAGAACTTATGCACTAGGAAGAGGAAGACTCAAGTGCCCAAGAAGATTTTCATGGCAAAGACTGTAGACACGGCTTTCCCCCAACAATTACTGAGGAAACGTAACGATCCTGGATATCCTACTATTTCCATTTCTATTGGGGAAAAACACATTAACCGTGCTCTACTAGATCTAGGCGCTAGTGTTAACTTGCTTCCATACTCATTTTATGAGCAATTAGGGATCGGAGAGTTGAAACCAGCCCATTGCACTTCCAGATGGCTGACCGATCAAGCACCAAACCTAGGGGTGAACTGGAGGATGTGTTAATAAAAATCGGGGAATTCGTATTCCCTGTGGATTTTATTGTACTTGATACACAGCCTGTAGCGAACCCACGGAATAAAATTCCGGTGATTTTAGGTCGCCCCTTTTTGGCCACTTCCAACGCTATCATCAACTGTCGTATTTGTTCTATGACCCTATCCTTCGGGAATAGGTCAATAGAGCTGAATATTTACAAGTTGGAAAGTGTACCCTCCGAACCTACTGCTCATTTCTGTTCTGTCGACTTAATGGATGTTTGATGATCCTCCATACGTTATTGTTTGACTCAACTATGTATCATACACATACGGACTCTTCCACTGAGATGTCCGGGTCAACAACTAACACTGAATATGAACTGTTCTTACAGTCTGAAGATCATCCCGTACCTTGTGATGACATTATTCTTCGGGGTATTGATGAAACTTTTGAGGAGATCTTCGCTGATGAACTCGCATTTCTGAATAACACTGGTGTTGAGATGATTCATCTCCCAATCACTGAAATTGAACCTCCACCTCTTCCTCTGAACTATAAAAAGAATGCAAGTTATCCATCACATTCACTGCTTTGTCTCTCCAAAATGAGACGCACACACACTCTCTTCCACCCCTCACCCTTTCCCCACTTCTTCTTCCACCAACCCGAGCACTGCATTGATAAAATCTTTGAATGGTTGGTGTTGATTTTCGGTCTTTGCAAAGCTTGGTATCGACCAATGGTTCTTGACCCCCTCATGTGATTTTCAAAGCTTAACATTGCATAACTCAAGTTCGGGGGGGAACATTTTTTTTCAAAGCCAAGAACAAGTTTGGGGGAGGGTCTTCACTTATATATTTTGCCCCCACTAATAAATTCCTCCCAGGCTTACAGGTTTTGTAGATATAGCGGTTGACAACAGTGAGGACACTGTTGAAAACAAGTTTGGGGGAGGTTTGTGCTTAGTTTTGCATCATGTGCATATCATTTGCATAAGCACAAAACATTTCTTTAAAAAAAAACCATAAAAAAAAATTTAAAATTTTTCAAACCCCATAAAAATTCTGTGTACATATTTTTTTTTTGGCTCATCTTTTTTTTTTGTAAATAGTTTTTCAAAACCCATAAAAACCTATAAAAATTCAAAAATTTTCAAAATCCATAAAAATTCAAAAAAAAAATTCAAAACTCATAAAAAATTTAAAATTTTCAAAATACAAAAATATTTAATATTTATGATAATAAAAGATTAGATAGTGAAAAATTACATCTATGAGATTAGAAAAAATTAAGAAAACCAAGAAAAATAGAAGTTTTCTTATACGAACTAGTAATAAGTAGTTATGAGCCGTTGTCCCAAGGGTTAGCAAGATGGAGGAAGTCACTAATCTGAGGATAAAAATAAGTCTGAAAAATAGTTTCTATTCTGGAAAGCCAAGCATTTTGAACGTTGATACCCTGCTATTCGCACTTACACACGTCTTGAAGCCCGGGATAGTAGAAGATACCTTGAAATGCTCTTGTCTTAAAGCCAATGTATGAAGGAAATAAAAAAATGAATAAAATATAAAGTGGTGAGAAAAATGGACACTGGTCTTTGTTATCACCAAGGGCAATAAAAAATGTATAGCGAGGGTGCCTCTTCACCTAGTGCCCTAAGGCCAACTGGTCTGGGAGTCACTGCTATACATGAGGTGGTGCAAGACGAGGAAAATACACCAAATAAGCAAAGCACATGAGCAATCGGTCGGTTAGTACCTCAAGAAGTATTAACGGTCGCATGAAAGTGTGTGAGCAAATCAAAATATTCATTAATTAAAAAGTACTTGGCTGATGGGCAAGAGTATGATAGCTTGAATTGAATTCTCCGGGTGTAGGGATGTCCTTTACACACACGCAGGGTGAAATGATCGATGTTTGGAAGAAAGATAGGAATGAAGAATAAGACGATGTTTATTGAGGGAGGACGTGATTTCTGACATCTTTTCATGACCATTAAGATAGGGCTCATGACAACCGAAAAACTAGCTCAGTTGGAAACCCTAATTTTCAAGGCTTTTCTTTTACAATTCTTGTATTTAAATGTAATATTCATGATCTTCCTTTTCTTATTGGATTTTGTGGGTGCAATCCGCTGAAAACCCTCAGGAGACAACACTCCTCCTACTGGGGACACCTAGAGGTTTAAAGGCTTGTTGCACGTGCTCAGTGCAATCGTGTTGCCTACGAAAGTGTGCTTTTCTCTTTCTTTATTTTCTCCTTTTCTTTTTAATAAAACAATTCGATCGAGACGATCGAAAATAAGTTTGGGGGAATTTGATCAGTCGAAAATACTGCATTTCTAACACGGCAATTTCCCTACCTTTTGCACTCATATAGAAGTGTTCGGTATTCATAATTGCACATATTACCAAATCATCTCTGAAATACCAAATTGCATGTGTTAGACTTTTTAACCGGCACTTTAAAGGAAATTGTGTGTTTCTCGTGGCATCGCATCATTCTTGTATTGCGCAACTCTTGTCTTGGAGTCTATGCAGGAAATTCCGGAAGCAGAGCCCAAAATTTGGAAAAGATCTGATGAAAGATGCGCCAACTCAAAGGCTGAAGATCTGGTAGTGATATAGAAGGCCAATTAAAAATCCATACATCAGAAAGAGGCCCAAAACTCAGACCAAGAATTACCATGCAAAAATGAAGAATCAAAGCCACCAAAGGGCCGCGGATCCACGGCCCAAACCCCCTTGGCGCCGCGGATCCGCGGCCGTATAGTGAGATCATTGCATCAAATTTCATCACATGCTTAATTATAACGGCCAAAGCTTCCAGAAGACCCCAGAAGCTCCACGTGGCATTTCTAGAAGGCTCGGCTTAACAAATTCTTGGAGGGAAATTCAAAATTTAGGCTTAACTAACTTTTTAGAGGGAAATTTAAATCATTTGGATAACTAACTTGTGGGGGGAATTCA
This sequence comes from Agapanthus africanus, assembly GCA_030015575.1. Classification (NCBI taxonomy): domain Eukaryota; kingdom Viridiplantae; phylum Streptophyta; class Magnoliopsida; order Asparagales; family Amaryllidaceae; genus Agapanthus; species Agapanthus africanus. The sequence goes on from JASDDO010000029.1 coordinate 319,856,122, forward strand.
AATTTCAATTCTAGATCTAAGATTTGGGAGGTCTATAAAAAGGAGCCTAGATCTAGAGTGGAAATTGTTCAAGAATTATCACCATCTTCAACCCACAAGTTCAGTGACAAAAACTTGTGCCTCAAATTCAACCCCAATTCAAAATCAAGATCAAATTTCCGAGATCAATTCAAGCAAGAGTGCCTTCAACCTTTAGAGGCGACGCCGGATTCCAACGGAGCAAGAGATCCACGCCGATCCGCGACTCAAGGAGCCGAGCGAAGCCGAAATCGACGATCTAGTTCTATCCTTTTGCAAATTCAAGAGAGTTGTAACGAAATTTGTCGATAAATAAAGGTGAATTTTCTATATTCTTGCTTATCTTTTAATTCAAGTATAATGATTAGATCTTAATTTGTGATTGTGTTTGTGATCATGATGTTTGAGTAATCTCCGCTCGTGTAGGAGTTATGACGATCTTTAGATGATGATGATTTCGATATTCTTACAATTCTTAAATCCTATAATGATTGGAAATTCTAGTGAATCAAATGATTAATAACCTAGTTTCGAGATGATGCTTTCTTGATCGTGTTCACTTGAAACTAGGGAACAACTATTAACCATTTGATTAACTAGAAGCTAGAATTTGAATGCGATCCATCGAAAGGACAAAGGATGAGTTGCGAAATCCCTAATTTTCCCGCAAGATCCTTAAACCTCGATGAAATTGCATCGATCTAGTATCAATTCGTTAATGGATAAGAATTGGTAATCTTTAGATCTCATCACATCTATAGATCCGATCTACTCCTACGAGCCATACTTCTAATCTTGATTGTTGGTTGGAAATTATCACACATCTCAATTCTTGTTTTTAATGTCTTTTCTAGATCTAGATTTTTCTTATTTCTTGATCTTCAAATGCAAATCATGAATTGTTTTCTTTTCTTTGCCTTAAATTTTCAACTCATCTAATTCAAAAATTCAACGGAACTCACTTTCCCTGTGGACGATCTGCACTTACTAACGCGCTACATCCGACACCGTTATTGATTGCGGTCAAAATATTTTTGGTTGTGATTTCTACATAATTTTCTCAAAACCATACACATCAAGAACAGCAAACAATCAAATGGTGCCGTTGCCAGGGATCATTTGATTTACTTACACAATCGGAAATCGTTATCAATCAGAAGGCGAGAGACAAGTGAAGAGAGGCAGATCCTACCTTTGATTAGAGTTGGATGTAGATGAGTCGAAACGTAGACTCGTACTAAATCCTTAATAGCTCAGCGCTCGGATTTCCTTAATTCTTGGGTGGAACCGCAGCGTCGGCGTCGTCGATACGATGGCGTGGGTATTTTTTTCAGAATTGTTGGAGTTCTAAGGTGCGAGAAATCAATGTTTGAAGGTCTCTATTTATAGGGTTTTTTCCACCAACCATAAAATCCAAAAAATCCATTAAAATCCTCAAAAATCCGCGCCGAAATGATTGCAGAATCATCAGCCGCCGCCGCCAGCATTTCGTGGCCGTTGGATCTTGATCCAACGGCCCTAAGTTGCGCCGCTATGAGCCACGCGTCTGCGTGTGTGGGGGGGGGGGGATCATGCATTTTCGTGTGGTCTCCACCACGTGGGCGCCGCCGAGAGTTCTGGGCCGTTGGATCTTTGCATCCAACGGTCCAGATTAAGGGGATTTAATTTTTGTTTTAAAATAATAAAATACTCAGCTGTTTATTAAAAATTGAATTTAGTTTTAAAAAAATTGTTAAAAAATGGTTATAATACGGGAAAATTATAGAAAAATTTCAGAAAATATGTTTTATTGTTAGCTTTAGTATAAAAATAATTTTGGGCTAAAACTGAGTAATATTTCCATATATATGATATTTGTTATTTATTATAATTATTTAAAAATCTATTTTCTTCTTGGAAATATTTTAATTACGAAATAATTATTTTAATCTATAGTAAAAATATGTAAATTATTTTAAGTCATTATAAAATTTTATTAAAAATTTTTATGCCTAGAAAAATATAAATAGATTTTTTTTGAAATTTCCTTTAATTATTTTTCAATACTTTGAATATTACTAACACCATTTTAAAAGTATTCTTCTATCAACAAAATACGTAAATAACTACTCGATTCTAGGAATTTAAATAAAAGATATTTTATTAGAAAATATTGTCGTTATAATCTATCCTCCTTAAAATAATTTCGTCCCCGAAATTTCAGAAGGTAAGTCAAATGGAGAAGAGGAAAAAAATTTACATAGTGGAAAATTCAAATAGGTGAGAATATCGTTCTCTTATCTCGTCTTCCCTTTCCCATGTGGACTTGCCGGGAGAGTCATTCCTCCACATGACCCTAACCAATTTGATCGTCTTGTCTCTCAAAGTCTTTTCCTTCCGGTCTAGGATCTCCATCGGCTTTGTTCATAGGTTAGATCAGTCCCTACGGTGATTTCAGAATGATTCAAAACATGACCGGGGTCGCTGACATATCTCCTCAACTGTAAGGTATGGAAAACATTGTGTACGCCTTCCAGAGAAGGGGGCAAGGTTAGGCGATACACAACCTCTCCAACTCGTTCGAGAATATCGAAAGGACCTATGATCCGCGGGCTGAGTTTTCCGCGTCTCCCAAAACGTATCACTCCCCGGTTAGGAGAAATCTTCAGAAACACGTGTTTTCCTGGTTGGAACTCGAGCGGCCTTCTCTTCGTATCAGCCCAATACTTCTGCTAATCTTGTGCTATGCGTAATTGTTCCCTGATTGATCTTATCACCTCCACTGTCTCGACAATCATCTTGGGACCCAAAAGTTCTCGATCCCCAACATCGTCCCAACTTAACGGTGATCTACACTTTCGTCCATACAAAGCGGCGAAGGGCGCCATGCTGATACTAGACTGGTAGCTATTGTTGTAAGCAAACTCTACCAAGTGTAGGTGATCTTCCCAAGATCCTTTAAAATCCAACATACAGGCCTGGAGCATGTATTCTAGAATTTGAATAACCCTTTCTGATTGGCTATCAGTCTGAGGATGGTAAGCGGTACTGAAACTCAGATTCGTTCCCAGACTCACTTGTAGGCTTTGCCAAAACTGAGATCTGAAACGCGTATCTCGGTCGGACACAATGCAAATTGGCACTCCATGAAATCTGACAATCTCCTCCATATACCTTTTTGCAAGGCTTTTGGTTGATTGACCAACTCGAAAAGGAATGAATTGTGCCGATTTGGTGAGTCGGTCCACTATCACCCATACTGAATCGTTTCCCTTGGAGCTGCAAGGGAGTGCGGTCACAAAATCCATTGTAATGTTTTGCCATTTCCATTCGGGTATCGGTAAGGGCTGTAATAGACCTGCCATCCTGTGTTGTTCAGCCTTTACTTGTTAGCAAACAAGACATTTGGACACACTCTTGGCTATCTCCCGCTTCATCCCATGCCACCAATAGTTTTGTCTGAGGTCCTTGTACATCTTTGTTCCTCCCGGATGAACAGAGTATGGAGAACTATGTGCTTTTAATAATTCCTCTATCATCTCCCCCTTAGGCACACAGACTTTGCTTCCATATCTCAAAGAACCATCTTCATGGATGATGAAGTTCGCCCGCATATTTGCGTCCACTTATTCTCTGATTCTTCGCAACCTAGGGTCCTCCATTTGAGCTGTCTTGATCCGTTCGACTAATATGGAGTGAATTTGTAGATTCATGAAGTATGTAAGCATTCCGAGCATTATCATCTTGGTCTCTAGTTCATTGAGATTTTGACGATTCCTCCAATGACTAGTCAGACTCGAAATCTTTGGTTGGAGACTCAAGGCGTCCGGGACTACATTCACCTTCCCCGGATGATACTGTAAATTTAAGTCGAAATCTGCCATTAATTCTAGCCATCTCCTCTGCCTCATATTGAGCTCCTTCTGGGTGAAGATATACTTCAAGCTCTTATGATCGGTGTAAATATCTACCCTCTCACCCAATAAATAGTGCCTCCAAATCTTGAGTGCGAAGACAACTACGGTAAGCTCTAAATCGTGCGTTGGGTAGTTTCGTTCATGCACCGTTAATTGTCTTGACACATAAGCCACTATCCTACCATGTTGGTGCAAAATGCATCCCAAGCCTTTTCCCGAGGCGTCACAATGTATGCCGAACCCTCCAGTCCTGTCGGGAATTGTAAGAATGGGTGCAGAGGTTAAACGAGTCTTCAGCTCTGCGAATGCTTCCTCGCAACCCTCGGATGAAACATACGGCACATCCTTCCGGGTCAAGGTAGTCAGTGGCTCTGCAATCTTGTAGAATGTAACGTTTCGGAAATCGTTTTGCGAATCTTTCCGTTTTAGGGCAAAATTGTCGGTATCTTCCCTTTTAACCCGATTTCGATCAAACGTCCGTAGAAACTTACCGGCACCTTTTTTAGCTAAAATCAAGCTTGTGCGCGAACTTTAGGGGTATTTGAGAGGTTTTGATTCAGATAGAATTTTTCCCAAATAAAATATTATTTTAAGTGGTATTTTGTGCACGTAAATCGGGAAATTTCTCTTGTGAATAAATTAAGTTTTTGTCACTAGAAAATTTTGAAAACTTTTTTTTAAAATATCTAGATATTTTTGGAGTGCAAAAGGATTTAATTTAAAAAGAAAAGAAAAGGTGTAATGGTGGCATATAGCATTTATTAGCATTTATTACTCTTTTTCCTAGCAATTTCTTCACAAAAAAATTCACAAAAATACCCCCTCACTTCCCTTGGCCGGCCTTTCCCTTCCCCTTGCTGCCCTCCATCATTTCCACCCCTTTTCAACTCATTTTGCATCAAATAAATCATGAAATATCCAAATAAATTCAGAAAAATTCAAATAAAATCCAAAACCTTCATTCTTCTTCACAAAAATTGCATGGATCTTCATTCAAAACATCATTTTGGAGGAAAAGATGATGAGTTTGGTTTCTTGGTTTTGATATTTTGGGGAGGTATAAAACCCTAACCCTAATCCTTTTTGTTGTTTCTAAATTTCTAATTAGCAAATTAATTGTTTATTTAAGCTTTTAATTTCATGTTTGAAATTCAAGACTTGATTTTTATGATAATCTAGTTAGGATAAAACTTGATTTATGTGTTTAATGTTTTATTGAAGTGTTAATTTGTGATTAGGAAAAGCTGACCTAGCAGAAAATGATAATTATTGCTAATGAATATTTTGTTTAATTATGCAATTTTGCTTACTAGGTTTTTGCTAAAATTTATTTAGCAAGTGTTAAAAATTTAGAAATGGTTTAGATAGCTTAGTTAAGCTATTATTAGATGTTTGTAATCGCTAGATATGCGTTAGCTTGAAACTAGTGCGAAATATTGCAGTAGGTTGTTTACTAGGTTTCGTGGTTTTTCCGACGTGGGTTCGATTGGTCGTTGCGAGATTATATCTATTTTATTCCTCGTAATTGTTTGTGTTGTGTTGCGCGATCGTGACGATCGGAGTCTAGACTTGGTGTTTCGTAGTTTAGCGAACCCAGTTAGGGATTTTGACCGATGTCGTGCGCGTTAGATACGCTAAGTGCGCAGTGTAATTTTCTGGCCGTTTTCATTTCGTTTCGTTGTCTTTTCGTCGATATAGGATATTTAGCTTATGTGATGTGTTTGTGAAATTTTAGGTTCGCAGGCGGGGACTTCGGACGCTACGACAAAGGGAAAACAGGTGGTAGGCTTCACTTAGCCAGGAGCGTTAGTGAGTAGATTTAATATCTATAGGGGAATCGCCCGCATAGTGTTATGCGTCTGGGCTAGAGATGTTACTTTTGTCGCATTTTCTATGTCAGATTTAGGATTTGCGCATTCATCCTATTGCTCAGTTATTGTTGTGCTTGGACTAGTATCCTTAGGACACTGCACATATTATTGACGATTCATGTTGCTCGAGCACTGATTGTATGCTACACACACCGTCAATAATTGCCATGTCACGCACAACCCACATATAGAAATGCTATTGTTTGGTTAGGAACATTGAGACAATGATTCATATTTCTTATCACATATGACATTTAGCATACCTGTATATCCATATACTTACACATATGCCTTCACATACTTACGTGTTAGATACCTGTATACCTATAGAGTATCGTACCATTAGTGATAGGTACATACACACTTTATGTCATAGCTACAGGTATACTTTGCACACATACTTCACTTATACCTAGGGGGTATACTACATCATTACTTATAGGTAGATACATATATCTTGCCGTACCTTTATGTTGCACATATATCTGGTTATAGCTACATATTTACCTTTACTTGATTTTATTTTAGAATTGGAGAGATTAGGAACCGCATGATATTATATTAACTTGTTACAGTTAATTGCTGCTTTTCCTTTATATGCTCGTATTTCAGATTTATGATGCGTATATTATATTCATGGATTTTCGCATTGAGATATGGATTTTTCATGATGTTTTCTGGGTTTGGGAACCGTGGGAGTTCATGAAATTATGCATTATTTGAAAAACCCGGTTTCCCTTGATATGATATTTCAGCATTGTTAGTTATATGTATGCCCTAGAGGCCATTACTGTACATATGATGTATATTGTAGTGGATGCTAGGACGTATATAGGGATGACTTTCTTGCTCGACATGATAGTATGCTATCTGGTTGATCTTTACCTTAACGTATACACTGATTGTCTTTCTGTTACATGTTGGTAAAGCCCTTAGGATGTGTACTTGACTACCAGGACTATGATGCGGATCATACTAGTGGGGACAGGGTAGTCCATAATTACATCCTTCAAAGTCCCTAGTCGTGGGTATATCGAGACGGGGCATCGATATACCAGAGTAGACTAGCGTATACCTTCTCAACCCATACAGATGGGCGATGGATATCCCATATCCATTAGTGTTTGACATCAGAGATGATATACGGGTGCTCAGTGGAGACTGGGTACACTGGACGGACTCGCCGAGAACTCCCAGATGGTATTATACCTTACGTCAGATGGCAGTTCTCTGGTGACACTGGTACAGAGTAGTCTGTTGACCCGAGATCTTCATAGAGTCTTGTGTGGTTCCCACTGTGCTTTGATCTCTACCTTACCACGTCCAAGAGGGCGTGCAAAACGGTGGCTTTTGGGTACAGTCCCGAATCACATGGAGGCGATGAGCGATAGGAGGGGATTCGTCTCTCCCGGTATAGGGAGTTGATGTTGCGCTGTGTTCGATTGGCTATAACCGGAAATCCCTGGCCAGGGTTGCGGAGATTTACTGGTAAGTGTTACCAGTAGTTTCTCGAATTGTTATAGACCTCATATCGACACGACTTATCGAGCTATTGGGGTCTGACGTTTACCACCCCTAGGGGAGATATGCGACATATCAGACGATCAGACCGGACTGTACGGTAAGTGTTACTGGTTGGATTCACAGGAGTGTGAGCGGGCTTGCTCGTCGATCTTCTGATCGCTCAATACCCGGGTGGCCGTTACGTTTAGCAGACTGCTTGCGGCTTGCGGGTGTTTGATATGATCATCACCTGCTGCCGGCGTATTGACGAGTCTTTAGAGTCCTACACAGAGGTTTCCTGGCTCAAGCGAAACGAAATAGGAGCGCATATGAGATATGTGCGGGACCGAGAATAATGTATGTATGTGATACCGTATTCTATTCTCGCGATGAATGTATCGAAAGGTTGTATGCGATATAACCTAGTTATCGAATCAAGGATTGATTCGATAAGCCGATACATTGGATATTAGTCGGTTATATGCGATATGACCGGATCGTTAAATCAAGTGTTGATTTAATGATTTGATGTATAATTATATATTTGATATATTACTTTGCATTAACTAATATTGGTTCACTTTAAATGGATTTTCTCACTTGCATTGCACAAGTTGTATATATGATATACTTTTGTGCACATGATTGTATCATGTTTGATGATACATGCTAACTTGGTTAATTGTATGATTAAACCATGGCTAGTTGATGGTTAGGGTTTCATTTGATCCATTTATGCACTTATTCATTTTTATTATCTTTGTAATTTGGATTAAAAAGAAATGGCAAAAGAAAAGAAAATGGTTGCTAGTTTTGTTTTTCATTGAAGCTTCATGAAGCTTTGACCAAAGTGACCATTTTGTCTTCATACCTAACCTAACCATTCACCTAACCTTAGTTTAGTCTCTACAATTGACCATGGTTGGTTTATGATAAGTATTCTTTGATTTTCTATTTTCAAAATAACTTATCATAATATTTCTATCTTCTTCTTCTTCTTCTTCAAGAAGAAAACCTAGACTTCATCAATGGTGATTGATGAAAAAGAGTGAGAAATCCAATTCTAAAGTCTACCCACTTCCTATTTCTTCATCCTCTGCCTCTTGCCAAGTAGTAGAGTGTGTTTTCTTCACAAGTTTCATGACTTAGTGAAGTGGGAGCTTGATCTAGTGATGCCTCGACGTAGATCATCTTCGGCACGAAGCCGACGACCTTGCCCGCCCATTTCTCCGATGAAGCCGACGCTAGAACCCGGGTTTCCATTTGGACAGCGAGGAGACTTCATTGCGGAGCTATGGAGGTGGAGGACCGGATCTACAAAGGTTGTATTTCCGTTCTTTTAGTTAAATTGTTAACTAGTTGCATGTGTTCGCCTAATATTCTAGTTAACGATCCGTATTAGGGTTTCACGGCACCCGTAAAATTTTGAAACGGGCATGGTTGATGCCTTGTGAGACCTCTTGAGGGTGAATAGGAACCCTACAGTGGTATCAGAGCCTAGCTAGAGCCTTAGGCGATGCGTAGACGGAGTTTGAAGTCCGATCGAACCGAAAACCTACATCCAAAATGCTCTCTGGACTTTTTTGAAAAACTGGGTATTTTCCATATTAAAAATGCTTAAAAAATTCAGAAGGAAAATCTAAGAATTACGGTGCAAAAATTATCACATGATTCCATAAAAGTGCGGCGGAACCGCGACATTAGCATGCTAATGCGGCGGTTCCGCGGCCCTTTTGTCTTTCCTGTCATTTATTCTTGCACAGTAATTCCTATATTTTAGTGCTGGATTTTATGGGAATTTTTAATTTGAATTCAAGAGTTGAAATTTCTGGGGTGTATTGGAAGTTCGTAGATTCGATCGGATTATCAAACTGTGTCTGTTCCCTTTTCCGGATAATTTTTGAATATGTTAAAAAGTTCGACCGGATATAAATACCCACCTTTTCCCCTGTCGGAAAATTTCCAAGTGTTGGATTTTTCCGAGGTTTAAAGACGTTCTAAGTAGTGCAAGTAACGCGATGGTCCCTCTAGAAGACAACAAACCTTAACTCGATTATGTGACCGTCTTGAACTGCCTTTTGAACCTTAGGGTTTGGGACAGTACGGCGTGCCACATGTGAGGCGTTGGCTTGACCCTTCTACGGCTGGACCGTTGGTACTGAGGCATGAACTGAATATTTTTAGACTTGTTTCATGTGTTGAGCTGTATCGGGAAAATTTGGGTGTTCGATTGTTCGATCGGAAAGTTTAACATTTTCTATTTATCCGGAATGTGATACGATAATTGGAATTCACAATAAGTTATGAGATAACTGAATGAATGTTATAAATATAGCAGTTTAGTCTCACTTGATCGGTTGCCACGGAATTTTGATGTGATCAAAAGTCCGTCGCAATCACGTAGCGTACGCGGATACTCGCCGGGTAAACTTAATAGACAGCCTCGCTCCATAGCCCCGACCAAGTGACTGTAGGAGAACCCCGTCGCCGAAAGCATCCGTCCGGGTGCTCGCGGCAGCGGTGTTCCGCCTTGGTGCACTTCGTCGACGGCATCGGGGGTGCGGTCGTCTACTGAAGTTTACGACGAGCATTCGATCAGGGTGTCGGGAATCTTGTTGAATTGCCCGACTTGATATTGAAAAGTGTTTTCGATTTTGAGACTAAAATGCGGGGTTTATAATAGTTAGGCATGCGATGTCTAAGGTATTCATTTGATTAGGCATGCGATGTCTATGCAGATTACGGATTCCAACTGTTGTATTTTTACACTTTCTTTTCTGTGACCGTAAGTGTAATATGTGATATCGCCGGTTTCGTTGCTATATGTCAACGACAATTGGGATGCGCATATTTACTTACGTTGATGACATGTGATGTTATGTGTTGCTGGATATGTTATATTGGATCGTCGTGTTTGAATAGCCGGGGTTTTTTTTATGTGAGATGAGTGTTTTTCATTTTCATTCATGTAAAAACTTGTATGTAATATTCTTTTATTTGGGGCACTTCCAGGTTGCGGAAGATGTCACCTTTGTATATTATTTACTTTTCTGCACTAGGATAGACCCAAGGAGGAGGGCACAAGTAACCGGGTTCTAGGGTCCAGTGGGAGACCAACTCGAGGAGTCGAGTCCGGGTCTCCTAACCCTAGAATTGGTAGGGTTGCTTGCCGCTCTCGTAGGGGTCTAGGGGTGTGGGATTGGCTATTCATCACGACCGTGGAATCCGTGTTTTATACTGGCTCGTATTGAAAACACGGACATTCTAGTATATCCAATATTTCATATGTTTCTTCTGCTGTGATTTATCTGTGATGTGATCATGTGATGTTCTGTGACAGATATTATATATAGTATATATGATATATTATATAGACGTTGCTTATGTTTTACACCCGCGCTAGCCCTGCCTCGCTCTGGCGTTAGTTACCTAACCTAACGGTGCAGACGGGACATCGAGGCGAATGCGGATGACATAAGCGTACGTTATATTTATCTGTGATGTTTATGTGGACTTAAATGATGGGATATTCATTAATGAGATTAATGAAAGAAAATAAACCTAATGATGTTGTAGAATCGAATTTCAAAATAAAACAGGTAGCTACAGTTCTTGCTTTGCACAGCGGTGTATATGATATATCCTGCACCTTATTCGATAAGGAAAGGACCGAGATCCCTTCACCGGGAGTGACTCCTTTAGAAATAACTGGCAGATGCTACATACTCGGTTTGTCTTTTGATTGCTTTTAAGAGTTTTTTCTTTGCACAGTGATATATATGATATATCCCGCACCTCATTCGATGAGGAAAGGACCGACGATCCCTTCACCGGGAGTGTCTCCTTTAGCAAAACTATAAAAGCCTCAAAACACTCCATTTTAAAAATAATTTGATTCTACAACGATATCAAGTTCATTACGCAATAGGTTTTCAGAAAAACTTGTCGTAGCCCTCCGTCATTTCAGATAAGTACTAGTTAGTATTCGTGCTGCGGTTGTTTGGCATGCGTCAAGGCGTAGTGTACGGTAGCTAACTAGTGCTTATCTGCTAGCATACGATGCGATTGGATTAGGGTATTTGTACGGCGTTGTTTGGCATGCGTCAAGGGTCGTGCGGATGGGTTTAATTCAATCAAGAAATGTACGGGTTGAACTTGACTAGCGGACTATGGGTTGTTTGGCATGCGTCAAGGTCATAGCACGCTAGGGGCAAAATATTATTGGGAATTTCAAGTGTTGAAATTTGCAATGAGATTGCATACCTTCTATGAGATAGTTGGATCCCGATACCCACTGCGAGTAATTGTTACTCCTGGGAGAGTTTTACACATTACAATTAGCCAATCAAGTAGGTGTCTAGAAAGGTGTTAACGAGGTTACGCCTCTGGGAAAATGAGGTTTACATTAATTAGGTTCGTGCGAAAGCACGGGGGACCTCCCTCAAAGTACCGACACTGGCCTGGCTGAAAGATTGGCGAACTTGTAGTGTGTAATTAATCCCGGCTAGTCTTTCCTTTTAAGGTTTGAAGGAAGATTTGATAAAAAGCAGTAGGAGCCATCCTGATTAGATAAAATAATAACCAATCTGATCTTGCAAGAGCGCACGCTGCGTGTTTTCTTCTCTCTCTCTCCAGGTAGCGACCATATCAGGCCTTAATCAAGATAATAATATGGATGTATTGACCGAACCCACTTGTTATACTGAGCTGGGGAACGTTGGTCCCGCTCCAACTTATAATTGTTATAAGACAGAGTAGGAAATTGGGGATTACCGGAATTCCCGTGCCGCCCAAACGAAGAGAGTGCATGCTGATGCATCATCTTCGGGTGTGTTCGTTACAAAGAACTGTTTCTCAGTATCCTCCGCATCCTGGGTATATGATACCGGATCAGGATCCCAGATATGTAATCTGTTACATAGGGCTACAGATAGGTAGAGAACTGAGAACGGGTGATAAGTTTCATGAGGCAGAAAACGGGGCAAGTGTTGCAGCCAAGTCTGTTGGTCTCTGTCACCCTGTATTCCAAATACATTGATTCTGAACGAATGTTATTAGATACCGAACCTGATATACAAAATCATATCACTCTCTTTAATAGTAAAGAAATAATAAAATTTTGTATTGTTGGATAATGTTTTGAACATTTCCTATATCAAAAGTTGATCGGTTCAGGCACGTTATCTAAAAGCATTAATGTTCTAAATCAAACTACAGTTCTTAGTATACGGAACACACAAAAGAGGAAGAGTTCAGAAATGAACGAATCCTTCTTGAGGCATTGTAGACTAGGTCATATCAATGCGACCCGACTAGCTAAAGTTACATGTAGATGCATATTTAAATCAGTTTGAATTTACATCTTGTGAAACTTGCCAGTCATGTCACAAAGATATAATGACACCAGCTCTGTTTATTGGAAACAGAGATAGAGTTAGTGAACTCTTGGGATGATGCATGTTGATGTATAAAGGTCCCCTGTCTACACATGCCAAGACCGGTTTTTTGTACTTCATTACATTCTCTGATAATCTCTCAAGATTCAGACATATGTTCCTGTTGAAACACAAGTCCGAACCTTTTGAGATATTCACAGAATATGATTTAGAAGTAGAGAACCAAAACGGGTATAAGTATTATGTCCTTTGATGAGATCAAGGAGGAGAATACTTGAGCACGGAAATCCTGGACTTTTCTAAAGGAGAATGAGATTCTCTCTCAGCATTACTCCTCCGTATACACCATAGCACGATAGTATATCGGGGTGGAGCAATCACACCCTATATGATAAGGTGTGCTCTATGATGAGTACTACTGAGTTTCCTATTTTCTTTTTGGGAGTTATGCAATTGAGAAGATGCATACCTACTGAATTAGGTTCGAATCAAATCAATGCCTACCACTTCATATGTGATATGGAAAGGGAAGAGCCCATATCTTAAGTTAGTTAAGATTTGGGGTTGTCCGGCCTATGTCTAAAAGCAAAATCCGGACAAACTCGAGGCAAGGTCAGTTATGTAGAACCGGAAAGGTTCCAGCTATACAAACTACAGCAGATGATTTGATAAAACCAAAGGATTCAATAGTTACCAACGAACCTCAGCCTCTCCGCCGATCTAGTAGGGTTCCTCACCCACCTGAGAGATACTTCGGTTACTCTATGACAGTGGGAGCGAGGATTGCATCATGAGATGATGACCCAACTAGTTTCGACCTGGCCATCAGGAGTGGGACTCTGTAAAAATGGCTGGATGCTTAGTGATCTGAGATGGAATCCTTATACACCAACAAAGTATGGACTTTAGTTGCTTTATCTGAAGGGTTAAATCCCCATCAGGAGCAAGTATATCTTGAGAAGATTACTTCGTGTACATGGAAAAGTTGAGACTTTCAAAGCTAGACTTATTAAAGGGTTTGCATTATTGACCAGGTATGGATTATGTTGAAACCTTTTCTAAGGATCTATGCTTAAGTCCATCCAGATCCTACTTGCCACGGCTACATACCATGACTATGATATCTGGTGGTTGGGTGTCATGACTGCTTTTCTAAATGATGTTTTAGATGAGAACGTCTGTAAGTACACAGCCAGAGGGCTTCGTAGACAGTGGGAGCAGCGGAAACGTGTCCAAGATGCTTTATAGGATAAAGCAGATATCGCGGAGTTAGAACATCTGTTTTGATGTCTTAGTCAAAGAGTTTGACATCATCAAAATGGTAGATGAACCTTGTATAAACAAAAAGGTAGTAGGGAGTATAGTGACGATCCTCGTAGAGTACGTGGATGACATGCTCTTGATAGGGAAGGAATTTCCTATGCTACGCTCGGTCAATCTCCGGTTATCACAAGAATTCTCCATAATAGGATCAAAGTGATACCTCCTAAATCCTGGTTTTGGATCTATGAGATAGATCTAATTGGATGTTAGGATTCTCACTAGTTGTAGTGAGAAGGTATCAACTGATCCTGGGGAGAATCACTGGAAGGGTTCCAGGATGATAAGGACGACTGAAAGTCAATCACAGGCATTGTCTTTACCCTCAGTAAAGGGACGGTATGTTGGAAGAGTTCCAAGCTAGATACCGTGGCATACTAGACGATAAAGGCTGGATACATCGCTACTTAAGATGCTACCTAAGTGGCTGTCTGGGTGTATATTGGTTCATGAGATGAACTTAGTTCCTCCCATTGTGTGACAATGGAGTTGTGGCTTATGCCACGGAACGTCCGTCCCATCAGTGATCCAGACATATTCTAAGGCAGTATCACCTGATCATGGAGATAGTTGATCTCCAGGGTGATCAAGGTTAGGAGAGCAGACTCAGAGGATAACACGGCAGATCCACTCACGAAGGCCTATTCCCAGAGAGAGACTTTTATGGGATGGTTGAGTATGAGATACTACAACCACTGCTATCAAAAGGCCCTAGTGCAAGTGGGAGATTGTTAGTTATATGTATGCCCTAGAGGCCATTACTGTACATATGATGTATATTGTAGTGGATGCTAGGACGTATATAGGGAGGACTTTCTTGCTCGACATGATAGTATGCTATCTGGTTGATCTTTACCTTAACGTGTACACTGATTGTCTCTCTGTTACATGTTGGTAAAGCCTTTAAGATGTGTACTTGACTACCTGGACTATGATGTGGATCATACTAGTGGGGACAGGGTAGTCCATAATTACATCCTTCAAAGTCCCTAGTCGTGGGTATATCGAGACGGGGCATCGATATACCAGAGTAGACTAGCGTATACCTTCTCGACCCATACAGATGGGCGATGGATGATCCCATATCCATTGGTGTTTGACATCAGAGATGATATACGGGTGCTCAGTGGAGACTGGATACACTGGACGGACTCGCCGAGAACTCCCAGATGGTATTATACCTTACGTCAGATGGCAGTTCTCTGGTGACACTGGTACAGAGTAGTCTGTTGACCCGAGATCGTCATAGAGTCTTGTGTGGTTCCCACTGTGCTTTGATCTCCACCTTAACACGTCCAAGAGGGCAGGCAAAACGGTGGCTTTTGGGTACAGTCCCGAATCACATGAAGGCGATGAGCGATAGGAGGGGATTCGTCTCTCCCGGTATAGGGAGTTGATGTTGCGCTGTGTTCGATTGGCTATAACCGGAAATCCCTGGCCAGGGTTGCTGAGATTTACTGGTAAGTGTTACCAGTAGTTTCTCGAATTTTTATAGACCTCATATCGACACGACATATCGAGCTATTGGGGTCTGACGTTTACCACCCCTAGGCGAGATATGCGACATATCAGACGATCAGACCGGACTGTACGGTAAGTGTTACTGGTTGGATTCACAGGAGTGTGAGCGGGCTTGCTCGTCGATCTTCTGATCGCTCAATACCCGGGTGGGCGTTACGTTTAGCAGACCGCTTGCGGCTTGCGGGTGTTTGATATGATCCTCACCTGCTGCCGGCGTATTGACGAGTCTTTAGAGTCCTACACAGAGGTTTCCTGGCTCAAGCGAAACGAAATAGGAGCGCATATGAGATATGTGCGGGACCGAGAATAATGCGTGTATGTGATACCGTATTCTATTCTCGCGATGAATGTATCGAAAGGTTGCATGCGATATAACCTAGTTATCGAATCAAGGATTGATTCGATAAGCCGATACATTGGATATTAGTCGGTTATATGCGATATGACCGGATCGTTAAATCAAGTGTTGATTTAATGATTTGATGTATAATTATATATTTGATATATTACTTTGCATTAACTAATATTGGTTCACTTTAAATGGATTTTCTCACTTGCATTGCACAAGTTGTATATATGATATACTTTTGTGCATATGATTGTATCATGTTTGATGATACATGCTAACTTGGTTAAGTGTATGATTAAACCATGGTTAGTTGATGGTTAGGGTTTCATTTGATCCATTTATGCACTTATTCATTTTTATTATCTTTGTAATTTGGATTAAAAAGAAATGGCAAAAGAAAAGAAAATGGTTGCTAGTTTTGTTTTTCATTGAAGCTTTGACCAAAGTGACCATTTTGTCTTCATACCTAACCTAACCATTCACCTAACCTTAGTTTGGTCTCTACAATTGAACATGGTTGGTTTATGATAAGTATTCTTTGATTTTCTATTTTCAAAATAACTTATCATAATATTTCTATCTTCTTCTTCTTCTTCTTCAAGAAGAAAACCTAGACTTCATCAATGGTGATTGATGAAAAAGAGTGAGAAATCCAATTCTAAAGTCTACCCACTTCCTATTTCTTCATCCTCTGCCTCTTTCCAAGTAGTAGAGTGTGTTTTCTTCACAAGTTTCATGATTTAGTGAAGTGGGAGCTTGATCTAGTGATGCCTCGACGTAGATCATCTTCGGCACGAAGCCGACGACCTTGCCCGCCCATTTCTCCGATGAAGCCGACGCTAGAGCCCGGGTTTCCATTTGGACAGCGAGGAGACTTCATTGCGGAGCTATGGAGGTGGAGGACCGGATCTACAAAGGTTGTATTTCCGTTCTTTTATTTAAATTGTTAACTAGTTGCATGTGTTCGCCTAATATTCTAGTTAACTATCCGTATTAGGGTTTCTCGGCACCCGTAAAATTTTGAAACGGGCATGGTTGATGCCTTGTGAGACCTCTTGAGGGTGCCTAGGAACCCTACAAGCATCCACCATGAGAATTATCGGTTCTGATTATATACTCTATACGAGGAGTGGTGCCGTATGAGGGTATATGGTGGGTCCCGGTACGGTTCCCCTTGGCAAGATGATCGACGGTCCATGCCGATTGAGCCTGGAAGGTGGGCAAGTACCTACCGGTGACATTACCAATGACTCTGCGGTTATCATGTGGATACCGACGGGAGTCATGTATGTATAGATACGTCGAGAGGCGAGGGTCAAAGCTAGGCACTCGTGCTTTCGGGATAGCGTATGATACGTACCTATCAGGGGGCCAGTCATGGTGACAGCACCTGATTGATCAACATTTCTGTGTCGATGCTTGACACATTGGTTTCATGATATTTCTTTTTACTCCTTTGTATATATAACAGGGGATTAGGCCGCTGTTATATATGCCCTTACACCAATATTAGTGGAATGGGACGCTAATATATGTGTATTGACATTAATTTATATTCATCATCATATTTATTCATGCAAATATACCTAGAATGTAAAGGACTCATTGACATTGGATTTAGGACATTTGAGAATTCATTTGATATTGATTACATGATATATATGAGATTGTTGATTTGGTACATTCGGGGTATACGAGTTATATTTGATATTGTACATACGGGATATGTGAGATCTACTTGATGTTGTACATTCGGGGTATACGAGATATACTTGATATTGTACATACGGGATATGTGAGATCTACTTGATGTTGTACATTAAGGATATGTGAGACTTACTTGATATGATAGCCAAATTGGGGACTGATTTGAGGAAATTGGGATTTGGATTGTCTTGATGGATTTTGATCTTACCACGATGTCAGGATTCCATGGAAATGACATGTTTCATTTCATACTCTACATTTACTGTTTATGCACTGCTTCATGCATTAGTGTACCTGTTAGAGTACCTTCCATGACTGTTGCATTTACATACCTTTATTCATATCATTTCTTCATGTATTAGTAGTACCGATACAGTACCTTACATGATTGTACATACAGATTGTCATATTATTATTGCTTCATGTATAAATTGTACCTGCTAGTGTACTTTTTCATGATTATTGCATTACATATGACCATTCATTGCTTAGATGCTTATGTTAGATTCGCGCTGTACGTACATACTCGTGATTACCTGCATATGTTATTTACTATTCACGAGTTGGCAACTTACCCCCATTGTGCCACAGTGTTTGCAGGTGTTCCTCAGGGTAGTCAGAGATAGGCTATTATCACATATCTTATCATCTTTTGCTACGGATACCGCATCAGCTCACAGTGTGCAGTTTTCTTAGGTGGGTTTTGTGGTTATTCGTTGTATTGTATATTCGTTTTATCCCTGTACTCTCCATCTACTATTTTCATATTGACTTAGAGACTTGGTGAGAACGATGTTGTATTTTATGTTGTGACTTGTTGTCTTTTATACAGTTTCCTTTCTATCGTCTTCTATTTCTTCGCTACGGCATCGTATATTTGTTGTGGTGGTTGTTTTTCGCTTTTGGGCGTGGATTTGCTCCCGTTGGGGATGTTTTACTTTATATTTATGTTGTACCCATTTTTGGGGTTGGTTTTTATAAAGGAAGTGTTGACGAAATTTTCAAGAAAGAAAATTGGACTTAAAGAATTTATACTTGAGATTTTTTTTAAAGGTTTAAACAATGTTTCTTATCTTTTCTTGTCTTTTAATGGTTTAGATTTCTGAGTTTTGGCTTTCTTTTACTGCGTTACGCCTGTAGACGTTGCGTAGTATTAGGGCGGTTACGTGCCAATTTCGGGTCGTGACAAAGTTGGTATCAGAACGCTAGGTTTTACCTTTCGGAGTGTAGGATGACCTTAGTATGATGGAGTAGGTAGCTTAAGCAGAGTAACGTAGTGTGTGTATGTTTGCAGCATACTCACGATGCGGTACTCCGCTTAAAGTGACCTAAGTACAAATTGTTTGAAATTCCTTCCTTGATGATTCATATTCTTAGGATTCGATTTCCGTGTTCATATCGAATCCTATCTCTATTTATAGCCTTTGCCGCCGACAACTATGGGGACTCAGAGAGGTGCAGCGAGGGCCGAGGTCAGAGTTGACTCGGGTGGGTCAAGGACTGACCAGGATGGCACGCTCGTTGCACAGGAGTAGACGGATCCGCCTTCGACAGATAGTATCGCTAGGCTTGTGGCTGAGATGCAGGACATGCGCCAGACGATGAGTTCATTGGTTGAGGCCATTCGAGCGCAGCGACAGGAGGTTTTCAACCCTGCTACCCAGTTGTTCCTTGCGATCAGCACACAGTATTCCATCACCTACATAGCACCAGTGGATGCAGCCCCAGTTTACGAGACACGTATTCCAGAGACTCTGAGAGTTCCGGAACAGTGGAGGACTCGTACCGGTGTACCAACCCAGAGACAGAGGACTAGTCGTCGAGACAGATTTCGTGACCGTCACGGGAGTTGCAGAGGTTTGGGACAAGAGTCGTGTTAGCTAGATCAACTGCTTGTTGTGTTAAATTCTGTCAGCGATTCTTTTATTGCGCAACACGTATTTCAGTCGTGTGCCAATCGATTAGGAGATTCATCCGTCACTTGATACTTCTAGAGATGTTGGATTTAGCGTTCTCCTGGGCACGGACTGGTTAGCTACGTGCTAGGCGTCTGTGGACTACCGTGAGGAAACAGTCAGGTTTTGTTTTCCCCGGCGAGTCAGTTCTTGTTGTGCAGGTGGATAGTTGTGCCGCCTCTCACAGCTTGAATTCAGCCTTTTTGCTAGTCGGCTTTTGAGGAGAGGATGTCATGGATTCTTGGCGTTCATTCGAGATATCAGAGCCATAGTGGATTGTTGGGCCGGGTTCCTATCGTACGAAAGTTTTCCGACGTCGTTCTAGATGAGCCGGCGAAGCTTAAGGAGCTTAAGGATCAGCTGCAGAGTTGTTTGTTGGGGGGCTTGTGTGTCTGAGTGTTTCACTTTGAGGATCTCCTATTTCTGTTCGTCAAGGAGGAAGACGGCAGTTTGAGATTGTGTATTGATGGATCGTCAATTGAACCGGCTTACGGTGTGGATAGGTATCCTATACCTCGCATTGACGATTTCTTCGATCAGCTCCAGAGTGTGAGACATTTTCAAAGTTGTTTGGGATCAGGTCATCATTGTTGCGGGTTCGGAATGATGGTATTCCGAATACTGCTTGTGTGCGTGCTACGGGCAGTTTGTGTTGTGGTGGTGTCGTTGGACTCGCCAATGCCCTGGCAGCATTCCTGGATATGATGAACCAGATTTCTTCAGGCCGTTCCTCGACCAGTTATTGTTGTGTTATTGACGACATTCTGGTCTATTCTAATGTGTCTTGAGGAACAGGAGTAGCACTTGAGGATTTGTTTTGCAGACATTGGGAGAGCCCCAGCTATTTGCAAGCTTCTCGGAGTGTTCCTTCGGGCTTGATTGTGTTGACTCCTAGGTCTTGTAGTTACGGGAGACGGTTTTTGTATGGTTCCGAGGAAGATCGAGGCCGTACAGTTTTGGCCCATACTTATATCAGGGACAGAGGTCCGCAGATTTTTGGGCTTAGCAGGCTTTTACCGCCGTTACGTATAGGATTGCTTGTGTATCGCTGCACCGTTGACTGGACTGACCGGAAAGGAGGTTCTTTCTTTGGACTGAGGCATGCGTGCGGAGTTTTCAGCAGTTGAAGACTCGGTTGACAACTGCACAGGTTCTTTCTTTGCTTTCTGGTACAGGCGACTTTGTTGTTTTACTGTAATGTTTCGCGAGTGGGGCTCGATTATGTACTGAGGTGACACTATAGAGCTATCGCTTTTGCTTCCCGACATCTGGAGGAAGTACGAGCAGGATATCCCACTCATGATCTGGAGATGGCCGCGGTGGTTTTGCGTGGGAGATTTGGAGACACTACTTGTTCGAGAGTTGTGTCAGATTTTCACGGACCACCAGAGCTTAATATACATCTTCCTGCAGCGGGTGTAGATTGTTGAGACAGTCTTCTGCAGATTTACAGTTCTTGTGCGATCGTTGAATATAGCTTAAGTTCACCTCTACTGAGTGGACAGATTGCTCATGTCCGTGCCCGACCACTATTCCTTAATCTCTTTCGCGAGGCACTGCCCGCCAATGCTCGTTCGTCAAAGGTTCTTGAGCATACTTGGCTGGGTAATGATTCGGAGTCCTTGATTTGTGACAAGGGTGTACTAAGTTTAGGGATGCGTTTGTGTACCTGATGTTGATAGGTAGAGACGCGAAATCCTAGTGCAGGTGCATCAGTCAGCTTTCAGAGTTTATTCAAGTTCCACCAATTGGTGACGTGACTTGTGAGATAGTTATGGGTGAGCAGGAATAAAGAGTGAAGTTTCGGATTTCATTTCAAGGTGCCTGTCTTGTTGTGAGCGTAGGTTGAGCTTTGAGACCGGCTGGAGAATAGCAATCTTTAACCGTTCCGGAGAGGGAATGGGAGAAGATCTCCATGAATTTTCCTTGTGGCGTCTATCCAGGTTTAGTCAGAGTGTGACTCCATTCGGATGTTTGTTGTCCGGTTATTCTCAGTTTGCTCAATTATTTTTTGTTAAGTTTGTGCGTTGCACAGAGTTCCTTCATGCGTTGTATCCAATTGGGGGCACCGTGTTCGCCTGCCGTCTTGGGCTGGAGCTTCAGGAAGCTTTGGGTACTGGTTGAACTTTAGCTCCATCTTTCCATCCGCAAGCTGATGGTTTTGTGAGAGTGGGCTATACCGACTCTAGAGGTTATGCTTGTGCGTACGTACTAATTGTTGTCGGCAGTTGGGATCGTCACTTCCCATTGTTAGGATTCTCCTTCGATAGCAGTTATCAGGAGGCACTCCAATTGGCAACCTTTAAGTTTTGTTTGTTAGGTGGTGTCGATCTCCAGTCTGTTTTTCTGACTCTGCGAGATTAGGATTTTTGGACCCCAGCTAGTCTAGAGACTTCGGAATTGGTCCAGTTGGTTCAGTTCAGGATGATGACAGCCCAGTGCAGACAGAGGTCTTATGCCGACCGTTGTGGTTGCAAACTTGAGTTCGCAGTGGGAGCTCATGTATTCCTACGAATATTTCCGATGAATGACGTATTGAGTTTTGGGAAGGTTATCCCAGAATTGTAGGTCCTTTTGAGATCCTTAAAGCGAGTTAGTTCCGTTGCCTTTGATTTGGCACTTCCGCCTAGATTATTGAGTGTTCATCCCGTATTCCTTACGTCGATACTTTACAATTACCTTCATATCCATTCTCACATGATTCAGCACCAGACCATTTGGCTTGGACGCGATCGTTTCGTTCACCGGCAGCCAGTTGTGTTAATGGCTCGGCAGGTGGAAAAACTTCGGTCAAGGGTCTTTCCATTTATGAAGAGTTTTCTTGGACGTAGCCGTATAGTGAGGTGATCACTTGGGAAGCTGCGAGCGAGATTTGGGAGTTTTGTACTCAACTTCTTGAAGGTACGCGTAGATGAATTTTAATTCGGGGACCGAATTTCTTTAAGGGGGGAAAATTGTAACGTTTCGGAAATCGTTTTGCGAATTTTTCCGTTTTAGGGCAAAATTGTCGGTATTTTCCCTTTTAACCCGATTTCAATCAAACGTCCGTAGAAACTTACCGGCACCTTTTTTAGCTAAAATAAAGCTTGTGCGCGAACTTTAGAGGAATTTGGGAGGTTTTGGTTCAGATAAAAATTTTCCCAAATAAAATATTATTTTAAGTGGTATTTTGTGCACGTAAATCGGGAAATTTCTCTTGTGAATAAATTAATTTTTTGTCAATAGAAAATTTTGGAAACTTTTTTTTTAAATATCTAGATATTTTTGGAGTGCAAAAGGATTTATTTTAAAAAGAAAAGAAAAGGTGTAATGGTGGCATATAGCATTTATTAGCATTTATTACTCTTTTTCCTAGCAATTTCTTCACAAAAAAATTCACAAAAATACCCCCTCACTTCCCTTGGCCGGCCCTTCCCTTCCCCTTGCTGCCCTCCATCATTTCCACCCCTTTTCAACTCATTTTGTATCAAATAAATCATGAGATATCCAAATAAATTCATAGAAATTCAAATAAAATCCAAAAGCTTCATTCTTCTTCACAAAAGTTGCATGGATCTTCATTCAAAACATCATTTTGGAGGAAAAGATGATGAGTTTGGTTTCTTGGTTTTGATCTTTTGTAGAGGTAGAAAACCCTAACCCTAATCCTTTTTGTTGTTTCTAAATTTCTAATTAGTAAATTAATTGTTTATTTAAGCTTTTAATTTCATGTTTGAAATTCAAGACTTGATTTTTATGATAATCTATTTAGGGTAAAACTTGATTTATGTGTTTAATATTTTATTGAAGTGTTAATTTGTGATTATGAAAAGCTTGACCTAGCAGAAAATGATAATTATTGCTAATGAATATTTTGTATAATTATGCAATTTTGCTTACTAGGTTTTTGCTAAAATTTATTTAGCAAGTGTTAAAAATTTAGAAATGGTTTAGATAGCTTAGTTAAGCTATTATTAGATGTTTGTAATCGCTAGATATGCGTTAGCTTGAAACTAGTGCGAAATATTGCGGTAGGTTGTTTACTAGGTTTCATGGTTTTTCCGACGTGGGTTCGATTGGTCGTTGCGAGATTATATCTATTTTATTCCTCGTAATTGTTTGTGTTGTGTTGCGCGATCGTGACGATCGGAGTCTAGACTTGGTGTTTCGTAGTTTACCGACCCCAGTTAGGGATTTTGACCGATGTTGTGCGCGTTAGATGCGCTAAGTGCGCAGTGTAATTTTCTGGCCGTTTTCATTTCGTTTCGTTGTCTTTTTGTCGATATAGGATATTTAGCTTATGTGATGTGTTTGTGAAATTTTAGGTTCGCAGGCGGGGACTTCGGACGCTACGACAAAGGGAAAACAAGTGGTAGGCTTCACTTAGCCAGGAGCGTTAGTGAGTAGATTTAACATCTACAGAGGAATCGCCCGCATGGCGTTATGCGTCTGGGCTAGAAATGTTACTTTTGTCGCATATTCTATGTCAGATTTAGGATTTGCGCATTCACCCTACTGCTCAGTTATTGTTGTGCTTGGACTAGTATACTTAGGACACTGCACATATTATTGACGATTCATGTTGCTCGAGCACTGATTGTATGCTACACACACCGTCAGTAATTGCCATCTCACGCACAACCCACATATAGAAATGCTATTGTTTGGTTAGGAACATTGAGACAATGATTCATATTTCTTATCGAATATGACATTTAGCATACCTGTATATCCATATGCTTACACATATGCCTTCACATACTTACGTGTTAGATACCTGTATACCTATAGAGTATCGTACCATTAGTGATAGGTATATACACACTTTATGTCATACCTACAGGTATACTTTGCACACATACTTCACTTATACCCAGGGGGTATACTACATCATTACTTATAGGTAGATACATATATCTTGCTATACCTTTATGTTGCACATATATCTGGTTATAGCTACATGTTTACCTTTACTTGATGTTATTTTAGAATTGGAGAGATTAGGAACCGCATGATATTATATTAACTTGTTAAAGTTAATTGCTGCTTTTCCTTTATATGCTCGTATTTCAGATTTATGATGCGTATATTATATTCATGGATTTTCGCATTGAGATATGGATTTTTCATGATGTTTTCTGGATTTGGGAACCGTGGGAGTTCATGAAATTATGCATTATTTGAAAAACCCGGTTTCCCTTGATATGATATTTCAGCATCCACCATGAGAATTATCGGTTCTGATTATATACTCCATACGAGGAGTGGTGCCATATGAGGGTACATGGTGGGTCCCGGTACGGTTCCCCTCGGCAAGATGATCGACGGTCCATGCCGATTGAGCTTGGAAGGTGGGGAAGTATCTACCGGTGACATTACCAATGACTCGGCGGTTATTATGTGGATACCGACGGGAGTCATGTACGTATAGATACGTCGAGAGGCGAGGGTCAGAGCTAGGCACTCGTGCTTTCGGGATAGCGTATGATACATACCTATCAGGGGGCCAGTTATGCTGACAGCACCTGATAGATCAGCATTTCTGTGTCGATACTTGACACATTGGTTTCATGATATTTCTTTTTACTCCTTTGTATATATAATAGGGGATTAGGCCGCTGTTATATATGCCCTTACACCAATATTAGTGGAATGGGATGCTAATATATGTGTATTGACATTAATTTATATACATCATCATATTTATTCATGCAAATATACCTAGAATGTAAAGGACTCATTGACATTGGATTTAGGATATTTGAGAATTCATTTGATATTGATTACAGGATATATATGAGATTGCTGATTTGGTACATTCGGGGTATATGAGATATACTTGATATTTTATATACGGGATATGCGAGATCTACTTGATGTTGTACATTCGGGGTATACGAGATATACTTGATATTGTACATACGGGATATGTGAGATCTACTTGATGTTGTACATTAAGGATATGTGGGACTTACTTGATATGATAGCCAAATTGGGGCTGATTTGAGGAAATTGGGATTTGGATTGTCTTGATGGATTTTGATCCTACCACGATGTCAGGATTCCGTGGAAATGACATGTTTCATTCCATACTCTACATTTACTGTTTATGCACTGCTTTATGCATTAGTTTACCTGTTAGAGTACCTTCCATGACTGTTGCATTTACATACCTTTATTCATATCATTTCTTCATGTATTAGTAGTACCGATACAGTACCTTACATGATTGCACATACAGATTGTCATATTATTATTGCTTCATGTATAAATTGTACCTGCTAGTGTACTTTTTCATGATTTTTGCATTACATATGACCATTCATTGCTTAGATGCTTATGTTAGATTCGCGCTGTACGTGCATACTCGTGATTACCTGCATATGTTATTTACTATTCACGAGTTTGCAACTCACCCCCATTGTGCCACAGTGTTTGCAGGTGTTCCTCAGGGTAGTCAGAGACAGGCTATTATCACACATCTTATCATCTTTTGCTACGGATACCGCATCAGCTCACAGTGTGCAGTTTGCTTAGATAAGTTTTGTGGTTATTCGTTGTATTGTATATTCATTGTATCTCTGTACTCTCCATCTACTATTTTCATATTGACTTAGAGACTTGGTGAGGACGATGTTGTATCTTATGTTGTGACTTGTTGTCTTTTATACAGTTTCCTTTCTATCATCTTCTATTTCTTCGCTACGGCATCGTATATTTGTTGTGGTGGTTGTTTTCCGCCTTTGGGCATGGATTTGCTCCCGTTGGGGATGCTTTACTTTATATTTATGTTGTACCCATTTTTGGGTTGGTTTTTATAAAGGAGGTGTTGCCGAAATTTTCAAGAAAGAAAATTGGACTTAAAGAATTTATACTTGAGATTTTTTTTAAAGGTTTAAACAATATTTCTTATCTTTTCTTGTCTTTTAATGGTTTAGATTTCTGGGTTTTGGCTTTCTTTTACTGCGTTACGCCTGTAGACGTTGCGTAGTATTAAGGCCGTCACGAGCCAATTTCGGGTCGTGACAGAGAACTTCTTGATGAAACAATGGTAATATCCGGCAAGTCCTAAGAAGCTCCTGATCTCGGTAATAGTTCTTGGTATCGGCCATGTCTGAACTGCGACAATCTTGGCCGGATCCACTGAAATCCCTTCACCTGACACCACATGTCCCAGGAACGCTACCTGTTCTAACCAAAACTCACATTTGCTGAGCTTCGTATAAAGTTGGTGTTGTCGCAAGGTTTCGAGCACCGCACGTAAGTGTTCCGCGTGTTCTTCCTGATTCTTTGAATACACCAGAATATCGTCGATGAAGATAACAAAAAACTTGTCTAAGTGTTCGTAAAACACTTGATTCATCAAATTCATAAAGACCGCGGGTGCATTGGTTACTCCAAAGGGCATCACTAGGAATTCATAATGTCCATACCTATGTTAGTTATATGTATGCCCTAGAGGCCATTACTATACATAGGATGTATATTGTAGTGGATGCTGGGACATATATAGGAAGGACTTTCTTGCTCGACATGATAGTATGCTATCTGGTTACTCTTTACCTTAACTTGTACACTGATTGTCTCTCTGTTACATGTTGGTAAAGCCCTTAGGATCTGTACTTGACTACCTGGACTATGATGCGGATCATACTAGTGGGGACATGGTAGTCCGTAAGTACATCCTTCAAAGTCCCTAGTCGTGGGTGTATCGAGACGGGGCATCGATATACCAGAGTAGACTAGCGTATACCTTCTCGACCCATACAGATGGGCGATGGATGATCCCATATCCATTGGTGTTTGACATCAGAGATGATATACGGGTGCTCAGTGGAGACTGGGTACACTGGACGGACTCGCCGAGAACTCCCAGATGGTATTATACCTCACGTCAGATGGCAGTTCTCTGGTGATACTGGTACAGAGTAGTCTGTTGACCCGAGATCGTCATAGAGTCTTGTGTGGTTCCCACTGTGCTTTGATTTCCATCTTACCACGTCCAAGTGGGCGTGCAAAACGGTGGTTTTTGGGTACAGTCCCGAGTCACATGGAGGCAATGAGCGATAGGAGGGGATTCGTCTCTCCCGGTATAGGGGGTTGATGTTGCGCTGTGTTCGATTGGCTATAACAGGAAATCCCTGGCCAGGGTTGCTGAGATTTACTGGTAAGTGTTACCAGTAGTTTCTCGATCAGTTATAGACCTCATATCGACACGACTTATCGAGCTATTGGGGTCTGACGTTTACCACCCCTAGGCGAGATATGCGACATATCAGACGATCAGACCGGACTGTACGGTAGTGTTACTGGTTGGATTCACTGGAGTGTGAGCGGGCTTGCTCATCGATCTTCAGATCGCTCAATACCCGGGTGGCCGTTACGTTTAGCAGACCGCTTGCGGCTTGTGGGTGTTTGATATGATCATCACCTGCTGCCGGCGTATTGACGAGTCTTTAGAGTCCTACACAGAGGTTTCCTGGCTCAAGCGAAACGAAATAGGAGCGCATATGAGATATGTGCGGGACCGAGAATGATACCACTATGTGATACTGTATTCGATTCTCGCGATGTGACATTGATCGGTTATATGCGATATAGCCGGGTTATCGGATCAAGTGTTGATTCGATAAGTTGTTACTATTGATACCAGTCGGTTATGTGCGACATGACCGGATCATTGAATCAAGTGTTGATTTAATGATTTAATGCATAATAATATATTTGATATATTACTTTGCATTAACTAGTATCGGTTCACTTTAAATGGATTTTCTCACTCGGTTGTGCGCATTGTATATGCGATATATTTTTGTGCACTTGTTTGTATCATGTTTGATGATACATGTTTACTTGGTTAAGTGTAAAGAATTAAACCATGGTTAAACTTATGATTAGGGTTTTATTTCCTTTTCTCTTTTCCTTTATCTATTTATTCATTTTGGAAAATAGATGGAAAAAGGAGAAAAAGAATGGTGGCTTTTTTTGTTGTTTAGTGGAAGCTTCATGAAACCTTGACCCTAACCATTCATTTAACCCAAGTTGATTCTCTACACTTTACCATGGTTACCTTTATGATAAGAATTATTATTCTTTTCTTTTCTAATTAATCTTATCATAATATTCTTCTTCTTCTTCCTTGAACTCAAGAAGAAACCTTCACTTCATCAATGGTGGATTGATGAAATGAGTGAGAAATCCAAAACTAAAGTCTACCCACTTCCTATTTCTTCATCCTCTACCTCTTGCCAAGTAGTAGAGTGTGTTTCCTTCACAAGTTTTCATGGCTTGGTGAAGGTGGAGCTTGATTTAGCGATGCCTCGACGTAGATCATCTTCGGCATGGACATCGACGACCTAGCTCGCTTATTCTTCGACGAAGCCGACGCTAGAGCCTGGGAGTTCACTTGGACAGCGAAGGGACTTCGTTGCGGAGCTATGGAGGTGGAGCACCGGATCTACAAAGGTTGTATTTCCGATAACCCTTTAGTTAAGTTGTTAACTAGATTGTTTTTCGCCTAAATTTTTAGCCAACGGTCCGTAGTCGGGCTTCTCGGCACCTAGATTTTTTTTTGAAATTGCCATGGTTGATGGCTTGTGAGACCTCACTAGTGTGCCTAGGGACCCTACAGTGGTATCAGAGCCTAGCTAGAGCCTTAGGAGAAGTCTAGACGGATTTTGAACTCCGAACGAACCCGAAATCCTAACACACCCATGCTCTCTGTCCAATTTTCAAAAACAGGGATTTTCAGTATTAAAAATATGCAGAAATATCAGCAGGTTATTTTAAGAGTAACTGTGAAATACGAGTGCGTAATTCCATCAAACTGCCGCGGTTCCACGGCACGAGCATGGCTCGTGCGGCGGATCCGCGGTCGTACGGACTCATTCTTCAGTCAGTGTTACACAGTAACTCCTAATTTCCAGTGCTGGTTTTCCTGGGTATTTTTAATATTTTTTCAAGAGTTGAATTTTCTGGAGTTGTTTTGGGGATTCTGTGTTTCGATCGGAGTATCAAATTTTGTCTGTGTGGCTTTCCGGATAAATCTTAGAATATGTTAAAAAGGTTCGACCGGATATAAATACCCAAATTTTCCCCTGTCGGGAAATTTCCAAGTGTTGGATTTTTCCGTAGTTTAACGACGTTCTAAGTAGTGCAAGTAACGCGATGGTCCCTCTAGAAGACAACAAACCTTAACTCGATTATGTGACCATCTTGAACTGCCCTTTGAACCTTCGGGTTTGGGGCAGTACGGTGTGCCACATGTGAGGCGTTGGCTTGACCCTTCTACGGCTGGACCGTCGGTACTGAGGCACGAACTGAATGTTGTTAGACTTATTTCATGTGTTGATCTATATCGGGAAAACTTGGGTGTTCGAATGTTCAATCGGAAAGTTTAACATTTTCTAATTATCTGGAATGGGATACAATAATTGGAATTCACAAAATTTATGAGATAACTAAATGAATGTTATAAACATAGCACTTTAGTCTCACTTGATCGGTTGCCACGGAATTTTGATGTGATCAAAAGTCCGTCGCAATCACGTAGCGTACGCGGATACTCGCCGGGTAAACTTAATAGACAGCCTCACTCCATAGCCCCGACCAAGTGACTGTAGGAGAACCCCGTCGCCGAAAGCATCCGTCCGGGTGCTCGCGGTAGCGGTGTTCCGCCTTGGTGCACTTCGTCGACGGTATCGGGGGTACGGCCGCCTACTAAAGTTTGCGACGAGTATTCGATCAGACTGTCGGGAATCTTGTTGAATTGCCCGACTCGATATTGAAAAGTGTTTTCGATAATGAGACTAAAATGCGGGGTTTATAATTGTTAGGCATGCAATGTCTAAGGAATTAATTTGGTCAGGCATGCGATGTCTGAGATGGTTGCGGATTCCAACTGTTGTAGTTTTACACTTTCTTTTCTGTGACCGTAAGTGTAATATGTGATATCGCCGGTTTCGTTGCTATATGTCAACGACAATTGGGATGCGCATATTTACTTACATTGATGACATGTGATGTTATGTGTTGCTGGATATGTTATATTGGATCGTCGTGTACGAATAGCCGGGGGTTTTTATGTGAGATGAGTGTTTTTCATTTTCATTCATGTAAAAACTTGTATGTAATATTCTTTTATTGGGGCGCTTCCAGGTTGCGGAAGTTGTCACCCGTTGTATATTATTTACTTTTCCGCACTAGGATAGACCCAAGGAGGAGGGCACAAGTAACCGGGTTCTGGAGTCCAGTGGGAGACCAACTCGAGGAGTCGAGTCCGGGTCTCCTAACTCTAGAATTGGTAGGGTTGCTTGCCGCTCTCGTAGGGGTCTTGGGGTGTGGGTTTGGCTATTCATCACGACCGTGGAATCCGTGTTTTATACTGGCTCGTATTGAAAACACGGACGTCCTATTATATCCAATATTTCATATGATTCTTCTGCTGCGATATCTGTGATGTGATCATGTGATGTTCTGTGATAGATACAGTATATAGTATTTATGATATATTATATAGACGTTACTTATGTTTTACACCCGCGCTAGCCCTGCCCTGCTCTGTCGTTAGTTACCTAACCTAACGGTGCACGAGGGGACATCGAGGCGAATGCGGATGGCATAAGTGTACGTCGTATTTATCTGTGATGTTTAGGTACTTAAATGATGGGACTTCATTAATGAGATTAATGAAATAAAAGAAACCTAAGATGTTGTAGAATCGAATTTCAAAATAAAACAGGTAGCTACAGTTCTTGCTTTGCACAGCGGTATATATGATATATCCTGCACCTTATTCGATAAGGAAAGGACCGAGATCCCTTCACCGGGAGTGACTCCTTTAGAAATAACTGGCAGATGCTACACACTCGGTTTGTCTTTTGATTGCTTTTAAGTGTTTTTGCTTTGCACAGTGATATATATGATATATCCCGCACCTCATTCGACGAGGAAAGGACCGACGATCCCTTCACCGGGAGTGACTCCTTTAGCAAAACTAGAAAAGCCTCAAAAGCACTCCATTTCAAAATCATTTGATTCTACAACGATATCAAGTTCATTACGCAATAGGTTTTCAGAAAAACCTGTCGTAGCCCTCCGTCATTTCAGATAAGTATTAGTTAGTATTCGTGCTGCGGTTGTTTGGCATGCGTCAAGGCGTAGTGTACGGTAGCTAACTAGTGCTTATCTGCCAGCATATGATGCGATTGGATTAGGGTATTCGTACGGCGTCGTTTGGCATGCGTCAAGGGTCGTGCGGGTGGGTTTAATTCAATCAAGAAATGTACGGGTTGAACTTGACTAGCAGACTATGGGTTGTTTGGCATGCGTCAAGGTCATAGCGAGCTAGGGGCAAAATATTATCGGGAATTTCAAGTGTTGAAATTTGCAATGAGATTGCATACCTTCTATGAGATAGTTGGATCCCGATACCCGCTGCGAGTAAGAGTTACTCCTGGGAGAGTTTTATACATTACACTTAGCCGATCAAGTAGGTGTCTAGAAAGGTGTTAACGAGGTTACACCTCTGGGAAAACGAGGTTTACATTAATTAGTTTCGTGCGAAAGCACGGGGGACCTCCCTCAAAGTACCGACACTGGCCTGGCTGAAAGATTGGCGAACTTGTAGTGTGTAATTAATTCCGGCTAGTCTTTCCTTTTAGGGTTTGAAGGAAGATTTGATAAAAAGCAGTGGGAGCCATCCTGATTAGATAAAATAATAACTAATCTATTCTTGCAAGAGCGCATGCTGAGTGTTTTCTTCTCTCTCTCTCCAGGTAGCGACCATATCACGCCTTAATCAAGATAATAATACGGATTATTGACCGAACCCGCTTGTTATACTGAGCTGGGGAACGTTGGTCCCGCTCCAACTTATAATTGTTATAAGACAGAGCAGGAAATTGGGGATTACCAGAATTCCCGTGCCGCCCAAACGAAGAGAGTGCATGCTGATGCATCATCTTCGGGTATGTTCATTACAGAGAACTGTTTCTCCGTATCCTCTACGTCCTGGGTATGTGATACCAGATCAGGATCCCAGATATGTAATCTGTTACATAGGGCTACAGAAAGGTAGGGAACTGAGAACGGGTGATAAGTTTCATGAGGCAGAAAACGGGGCAAGAGTTGCAGCCAAGTCTGTCGGTCACTGTCACCCTGTATTACCGATACATTGATTCTGAACGAATGTTATTAGATACCGAACCTGATATACAAAATCATATCATTCTCTTTATCAGTAAAGAAATGATAAAATTTTGTATTGTTGGATAATGTTTTGAACATTTCCTATATCAAAAGTTGATCGGTTCAGGCACGTTATCTAAAAGCGTTGATGTTCTAAATCAAACTACAGTTCTTAGTATATGGAACACACATAAGAGGAAGAGTTCAGAAATGAACGAATCCTTCTTAAGGTATTGTAGACTAGGTCAGATCAATGTGACCCGACTAGCTGAAGTTACATGTAGATGCATATTTAAATCAGTTTGAATCTATATCTTGTGAAACTTGCCAGTCATGTCATAAAGATATAATGACACTAGCTCTGTTTATTGGAAACAGAGAAAGAGTTGGTAAACTCTTGAGATGATACATGTTGATGTATGTTAAGTCTCCTGTCTACATATGCCAGGACTGGTTCTTTATACTTCATTACGTTCTCTGATAATCTCTCAAGATTCAGACATATGTTCCTGTTGAAACACAAGTCTTAACCTTTTGAGATATTCACAGAATATAAGTTAGAAGTAGAGAACCAAAATACGGGTATAAGTATTATGTCTTTTGATGTGATCAAGGAGGAGAATACTTGAGCATGGAATTTCTGGACTTTTCTAAAGGAGAATGAGATTCTCTCTCAGCATTACTCCTCTGTATACACCATAGCACGATGGTATATCAGGGCGGAGCAATCACACCCTATATGATAAGGTGTGCTCTATGATGAGTACTACTGAGTTACCTGTTTCCTTTTGGGTGTTATGCACTTGAGAAGCTGCATACCTATTGAATAGGGTTCAAATCAAATCAGTTGCCTACCACTTCATATTTGATATGATAAGGAAAGAGCCCATCTCTCAAGTTAGTTGAGATTTGGGGTTGTCCAGCCTATGTCTGAAAAGCAAAATTTGGACAAGCTCGAGGCAAGATCTGTTATGTAGAACTGAAAATGTTCCAGCTATACGAACTACAGCAGATGATTTGGTAGAACCAAAGAATTCAGTAGATTCCAATGAACCTCAGCCTCTCCGCCGATCTAGTAGGCTTCCTCACCCACCTGAGAGATAATTCGGTTTCTCTATGACAGTGGGAGCGAGGATTGCATCATGAGATGATGACCCAACTAGTTTCGAGCTGGCCATCGGGGGTAAGACTCTGTAAGAATGGCTGGATGTTTAGCGATCTGAGATGGAATCCTTATACACCAACAAAGTATGGACTTTGGTTGCTATATCTGAAGGGTTAAATCCCCATCAGGAGCAAGTATATCTTGAGAAGATTACTTGGTGTACATGGAAAAGTTGAGACTTTCAAAGCTAGAATTGTTAAAGGTTTTCGTCATCAACCAGGCGTGGATAATGATGAAACCTTTTCAGTAGCTATGCTTAAGTCCATCCAGATCTACTTGCCACGGCTACATACCATAACTACGATATCTGGCGGTTGGGTGCTATGACTGCTTTTCTAAATGATGTTTTAGAAGAGTGCGTCTATAAGTACACAGCCAGAGGGCTTCGTAAACAGTGGGAGCAGCGGAAACGTGTGCAAGATGTTTTATAGGATAAAGCAGGCATCGCGGAGTTGGAACGTCTGTTTTGATGAAGTAGTCAAAGAGTTTGACATCATCAAAATGGTAGATGAACCTTGTATAAACAAAAAGGTAGTAGGGAGTATGGTAGTGATCCTCGTAGAGTACGGGTGACATACTCTTGATAAGAAAAGAGTTTCTTATGCTACGCTCGGTCAATCTCCGCTTATCACTAGGATTCTCCATATAGGATCAAAGTGATACCTAGTAAATCCTGGATTTTGGATCTATGAGATAGATCTAAATGGATGTTAGAATTCTCACTAGATGTAGTGAGACGGTATCAACCGATCCTGGGGAGAATCACTGGAAGGGTTCCAGGGTGATAAAAACAACTGAATGTCAATCACAGGCATTGTCTTTACCCTCAGTACAGGGACGGTATGTTGGAAGAGTTCCAAGCTAGATACCGTGGAACACTAGACGATAAAGGCAGGATACATCGCTACTTAAGATGCTACCAAAGAGGCTGTTTGGGTGTATATTAGTTCATAAGATGAACTATGTTCCTCCCATTGTATGACAATGGAGTTGTGGCTTATGCCAAGGAACGCAGGTCCCATCAGTGATCCAGACATATTCTAAGGCAGTATCACTTGATCATGGAGATGGTTGATCTCCAGGGAGATCGAGGTTAGGAGAGTAGACTCAGAGGACAAACACAGCGGATCCACTCACAAAGGCCTGTTCCCAGAGAGAGACTTTTATGGGAGATACTACAACCACTGCTACAGATGGCCCTAGTGCAAGTGGGAGATTGTTAGTTATATGTATGCCCTAGAGGCCATTACTATACATAGGATGTAAATTGTAGTGGATGCTGGGACATATATAGGGAGGGCTTTCTTGCTCGACATGATAGTATGCTATCTGGTTACTCTTTACCTTAACTTGTACACTGATTGTCTCTCTGTTACATGTTGGTAAAGCCCTTAGGATCTGTACTTGACTACCTGGACTATGATGCGGATCATACTAGTGGGGACATGGTAGTCCGTAAGTACATCCTTCAAAGTCCCTAGTCGTGGGTGTATCGAGACGGGGTATCGATATACCAGAGTAGACTAGCGTATACCTTCTCGACCCATACAGATGGGCGATGGATAATCCCATATCCATTGGTGTTTGACATCAGAGATGATATACGGGTGCTCAGTGGAGACTGGGTACATTGGACGGACTCGCCGAGAACTCCCAGATGGTATTATACCTCACGTCAGATGGCAGTTCTCTGGTGACACTGGTACAGAGCAGTCTGTTGACCCGAGATCGTCATAGAGTCTTGTGTGGTTCCCACTGTGCTTTGATTTCCATCTTACCACGTCCAAGAGGGCGTGCAAAACGGTGGTTTTTGGGTACAGTCCCGAGTCACATGGAGGCAATGAGCGATAGGAGGGGATTCGTCTCTCCCGGTATAGGGGGTTGATGTTGCGCTGTGTTCGATTGGCTATAACAGGAAATCCCTGGCCAGGGTTGCTGAGATTTACTGGTAAGTGTTACCAGTAGTTTCTCGATCAGTTATAGACCTCATATCGACACGACTTATCGAGCTATTGTGGTCTGACGTTTACCACCCCTAGGCGAGATATGCGACATATCAGACGATCAGACCGGACTGTACGGTAGTGTTACTGGTTGGATTCACTGGAGTGTGGGCGGGCTTGCTCGTCGATCTTCAGATCGCTCAATACCCGGGTGGCCGTTACGTTTAGCAGACCGCTTGCGGCTTGTGGGTGTTTGATATGATCATCACCTGCTGCCGGCATATTGACGAGTCTTTAGAGTCCTACACAGAGGTTTCCTGGCTCAAGCGAAACGAAATAGGAGCGCATATGAGATATGTGCGGGACCAAGAATGATACCAGTATGTGATACTGTATTCGATTCTCGCGATATGACATTGATCGGTTATATGCGATATAGCCGGGTTATCGGATCAAGTGTTGATTCGATAAGTTGTTACTATTGATACCAGTCGGTTATGTGCGACATGACCGGATCATTGAATCAAGTGTTGATTTAATGATTTAATGCATAATAATATATTTGATATATTACTTTGCATTAACTAGTATAGGTTCACTTTAAATGGATTTTCTCACTCGGTTGTGCGCATTGTATATGTGATATATTTTTGTGCACTTGTTTGTATCATGTTTGATGATACATGTTTACTTGGTTAAGTGTAAAGAATTAAACCATGGTTAAACTTATGATTAGGGTTTTATTTCCTTTTCTCTTTTCCTTTATCTATTTATTCATTTTGGAAAATAGATGGAAAAAGGAGAAAAAGAATGGTGGCTTTTTTTTGTTGTTTAGTGGAAGCTTCATGAAACCTTGACCCTAACCATTCATTTAACCCAAGTTGATTCTCTACACTTTACCATGGTTACCTTTATGATAAGAATTATTATTCTTTTCTTTTCTAATTAATCTTATCATAATATTCTTCTTCTTCTTCCTTGAACTCAAGAAGAAACCTTCACTTCATCAATGGTGGATTGATGAAATGAGTGAGAAATCCAAAACTAAAGTCTACCCACTTCCTATTTCTTCATCCTCTACCTCTTGCCAAGTAGTAGAGTGTGTTTCCTTCACAAGTTTTCATGGCTTGGTGAAGGTGGAGCTTGATTTAGCAATGCCTCGACGTAGATCATCTTCGGCATGGACATCGACGACCTAGCTCGCTTATTCTTCGACGAAGCCGACGCTAGAGCCCGGGAGTTCACTTGGACAGCGAAGGGACTTCGTTGCGGAGCTATGGAGGTGGAGCACCGGATCTACAAAGGTTGTATTTCCGATAACCCTTTAGTTAAGTTGTTAACTAGATTGTTTTTCGCCTAGATTTCTAGCCATCGGTCCGTAGTCGGGCTTCTCGGCAACTAGATTTTTTTTTGAAATTGCCATGGTTGATGGCTTGTGAGACCTCACTAGTGTGCCTAGGGACCCTACAACCTAGTCCTGAAAGTCGTCTTGGGTATGTCAGACGCTTTCACCTTGAGTTGATGATAGCCTATTCGCAAATCCAACTTGGAGAACACTCGAGATCCTTCCAGCTAATCGAACAGATCATCTATCCACGGCAAGGGATACTTATTCTTGATTGTTACTTTATTTAATTCCCGGTAGTCGATGCACATCCGCTTAGTCTCATCTTTCTTAGGTACCAAAAGAACTTGGGCATCCCAAGGTGACGAGCTTGATCGAATAAATCCCTTATTGAGGTGCTCCTCAACTTGCGTCCGAAGCTCCTTCAATTCTGCTGGCCCCATTCGGTACGGTGTCTTCAACATAGGTTGAGTCCCTGGCATTAAGTCTATGGTGAACTCGATCGCCTGATCCGGTGGTAAACCCGACACATATGCAAATACGTCTTCAAAATCTCGTACAACCATCGGCATACTCTCCTCCCTTTGTACGGTGTACAACATCTCTTCCTTTCTCGGTACAGCTCGGTAAGTTGCTGGGCCCAAGGACTTACTCCCACCCTTGAATATGAATATTGGGTGGTAAGGGATTTCAAACGCTAACCTCCTTCGACGACAGTCGATGGTAGTGTACAAAGTACTCAACCAGTCCATACCCAAGACTACGTTGAATTTTGGATTATCTATCACCATAAAGTTGGC
Organism: Agapanthus africanus; assembly: GCA_030015575.1. NCBI lineage: Eukaryota > Viridiplantae > Streptophyta > Magnoliopsida > Asparagales > Amaryllidaceae > Agapanthus > Agapanthus africanus. The sequence continues at coordinate 319,894,078 of JASDDO010000029.1, forward strand.
ATAGAAACCTTGTCCGCAGATTACCTTGGGGCATAGATCGTATCCTGTAGTGGACTTGATCACACCGTTTCCTGTTTTGACATTCCACTCAGTGATGAGAGGTGTTACTGGAATGGAGCTGGTGGTCATAAACTTTTGTGTCATGAAGCAGTGCGATGTACCAGAGTCAAAAAGTGTGAGTGCAGGTATGGAGGCTACTAGTAGGATACCGATGTTATAGGTGGAAAAATTAGTGATGAGACTAACAAGATATGCATGCATGATGAGGGTGAAATTGGAAGCATGACAGTCAAAACAGCGATGCCTGTAATAACTTCCACAGTTGCTTCAGCCACTTCTGCGATCACAGTAAACGCCTGACGCTTCGGGCCGTTGCGCTGAGCTTGCTAGAATACTCGCTTCTGATGGGGCAGGGGTGGTCCTCTAGCTGACGGTCCATGCCCGATTGGCTTATTAGCGGGAGGTGGTCGGGCTCCCTGTTGAGGCGCTCCAAGATTGGCCGGTTTGTTGTCAGGGAGTAGTGGTCGCCTTATCTGTAGACAATCCCCTATGGCATGATCCGGAGACCCACAGACTATGCAGGGTTTGTTCAAAATGCGACAGCTCCTTGTTCAGTCGAAAATATTGCATTCTGTAACATATCAATTTCCTCATTATTTTAATCATCTAAGGGTGTTTGTTATAAATATGACACATATTACAAGAATCATCTGAAAAATACCAAATAACATGTGTTATATATTATAACCGGCATTATGAGGGAAATTGAGTGTTTATTACTATACGCATGATTTTTTATATCTCAACATATTTTATCGAGATTGTGTGCAGAAAATTCTTCAGGTAAAAGAACCGGAATCGCAAAAGTGCCGATAAAGTGCAGCAAGTCAAAGACTTGAAATTTGGCAGCAACCAAGAAAGAATTATAAGATTCCAGACATTAAAAGAACATCCTAAAGCCAATACAAAAACACCCGAAGAAAATGATCCAGAGGTCTCCTCAAATGGCCGCGGATCCGCGGCCGATCCAGGCCGAGTCGTCGCGGTTCCGTGGCCGAGTTGACTCATCGGCGCTCGAGACTTTTCCAGAGCCTTCCTTGTAACGGCCTAGCTTCCTCAGGATGCTCCATTTCCACATGGCATCTTCTAGAAGACTCTGTATAACTACCAAGCTTTAGAGGGAAGATCATTTGAAATTGTAAAAAGGGATCTAGATCAACAATTTTAGGGGTTAAGTTGTTCAATAGTTAGTTAGATAATTGGAGCCAAAATTCAAATTCAAGTTGAGTGACACAACTTGATACCAAAACCCTTGCCCAAATCCATTTTCCAAAGCCAAATCAAGATCATTTTGAGAAGAAAATCAAGCGAGCCATCAACGATCTTTTATTCGCGAAGCCAATCTTCATCAAGAGCATGGATCCACGACGATCCAAGTCTCAAAAAGATCGAGCGGAGCGAACTTCGACGGATCTAGTTACCTCTTCAAAGGAGCGATCGAGAGCAACTCTTGTAATCTTAAATTGATAAAATGTGTAATTAGTCATTGATTTAATAAAGGTGATAATTAGTTAATTCTTGCTTTCTTTATATTCTTGCACTATGAAATTTCTAGATCTTGAATCTTTTATTTTCATGATGCTTGAGTAAATCTCCGCTTGTGACGGAATCGAGAGATTTGGTAGATCTAGTGATGATAAAATCTTAATACTAATCTTAAGTCTTATGAGATTTGTGAACTTTAGGAAAAAGAATCATCAATGACCTAATTTGGATCGAGATCACATTCTTGATTATTTCGTTGCAAATTAGGGATCAAATGATTGATGAATCTCTTTGCTAGAGGCTAGATCCGAATGACGATCAATGAAAAAAACAAGGGATAGAGAAGGAGAAACCCTAGTTTCTTCAATAGATCTCTAATCTTCATTCATCACCATCAATTTAGATACAAATGATCAATAGATAAGATTAGTCATTATTAGATTCATCATTGCTACCAATTTGATCGATTCCTATAAGCTATTTTACAAATCTTGATAACTAAATTAATTGGGACATTTCTTGATTCTTGATTCTAGATCTTTATTTTCTTTATGTTTCTTGAAATTAAATCTCATAAATCTTGAATCATTTTCTTTTATCTTTTCATTTCGACTCATCTAAAACGATATCGATCAAAACACACATCTTAGTGGACGATCCGTATCACCGTTAATTGATTGCGGTATAAATTTCTTTGGTTGTGATTAAAACTTTTCCAAATACACACGAAGAAGATCAATCAAATGGCGCCGTTGCCGCGGATGTGTGCTATTTTGTTCGTTTTTGTTATTTGAGTTGAAAAATTATTATTCCATCAGAATTTTTAGATCAAAATTGTATCAAGCGCTTAACGATTAGTTGTGAATTTTTGCGAGGGGATCTGGAATCATTGTAGCAGTGCGATCAAGATTTAGAGAAGTTCTGAAAATTCCAGAGGATTCAAAGAAGCTACAGAAAAATTTCAAAACCCTAATCCCTCCTTCTCACCACGGATCCGCGGCCAATAGCAGGTTTTCGCGGCGGTTCCGCCGCCGTTTAGGCATTTCAGTGATTCAAGTTTCTGTGGTATACTCTCTGTTCTCTCTTCTTCTCTCTGATCTTGTTCAATAACCATTTTCTGTAGGATTCTTTGCAAAATTCGCAGCGCCGCTAAAAGAAAAATTTGTTGCGTGTTTTGATCTTAGTTGTTTGCATATTTTAACACGGAAATTAAGGGGCAAATACCAAATTCAGATTAGGTGGGGATTTCATTACCCTTCCTAAGCCCCAAAAAATCACAAACTTGCATCCACATCACCCTCATTAACTAAAAAATATCTAGAGAAGACTCTAAGGACCGTCACGCTCATTTAGGACAGAAGAAGGTTGTGGGTAATTTATTGCTTATCCGCGTTTTTTTTGTGGTGTCTAAGGCATGTGGTTACTTAATTAGGCCTACTACTTACGTAGTGGAGAACCTCCCACTTACCTGGCCACAGAAGGGATAAAGAGGCAGTAGAGGATTTATCCTGCGATTTGTCTTCTGGAAGTCTAGGAGCGGTCTAGTGACTTGACCTAGGTGACCATTAGATCTAGGGTTGTGTGTGCAATTTTTGTGATTTGATTTTTCAAAATCCGTATTTTTCAAAACCCGTATTTTTCAAAACAAACACCAATCCAAACTTTTCTCTAATTATCACAACGCTGCCACTTGTGCTAATCCTTTTAGTACAAGCTCGGCTGAACACGGGATTCTAGTGCCCGTTTTGTCTGCGTATCCCTTATCGACCCCAAAGTCGGTATTTCTGCATTTTCTTTTTCCCACCACCCACCACGACCGCGATGGACGGATATCCATCAAATTTTAATAACACCATGCTGCCACCATCCGTAGGTGTGCAGAATCCTCCGCGCATTTCTCTTCAGGAGAGATGCTACCCTAAACATGGTCCTCTTTCCACCTGTCTTTCTATTCCACCTGCCAAAGGGGAAAATTTTGAAATCAAACCTCATTTCATCAAACTTTTACCCAAAATTCACGAGCTCGTGTCTGAAGACAAATACGTTTTTATCACCAAATTCGAAAACGTATGTGCTATGATGGGTACTTCACAACTGTCTTTGGATGCTATGCGTTTACGTCTTCTCCCATTCACTTTGTGCGATTTAGCCGAGATGTGGCTTTATAACACACCCGCACATTCTATTTCAACATGGGACGAATTCGTTGTATCATTTCTTAAGAAATTTTATCCCAATCATAAGACCACACGTGTTCGGAGCGAAATCTTCAAATTTACCCAACTTCCCAATGAACCATTCTGAAAATGCTTTGAACGGTTCAAGGATCTTCTTATGCAATGTCCTCATCACGGAATCCCTAGATGGGATCTGTGTCGAGTTATTTATGAGGGTATTGATCTCACAACTAAACAGATGCTTGAAACCATGTGTCATTGTCAATTCCTGTCTAAAGATGATGGTGAAGCTTGGAAATACCTAGAAGATTTAGCTCAAAATACATTACAATGGGAAAGTGTTAGTCAACCACTATCTAGGGAAGATACCAATCAGCTCGATATTTCCGTCACGGCGAGAGCCGAAATGGCCGCAATACAAAGGAAACTCGACGCTATAGAAAACAAAATCTCTTCAGACAGTTCGATCAAAGAGTGCCAGTTCCCAATGATGATGCCAAAGGAAAAGCTCCCTAAACTAACACACACTTCCAAAAACTGTGTGTGGTTGTTGTTCAAACCCATCACATTTAACGGAAGAATGTCCTTTGAATGTACTGTTTCAAGGTCACACTAATGCTGCATTTCAGTAACAACCTAGAAACGATCCTTCTTCTTCCGCAGATAATCAAGGTTGGAGGAATCACCTTGATTTTGCTTAGAACCAATACCAAACTCAAAATATGGTTCCAAATCAAAATAACTTTCAATGGATCCCTTCATGGCAACAGCAACCACTACAACTGAGTCGGCACCCCTTTCAACCACAAAATTTTCAAAACCCAGCTAACAACTTTGTTCCATCTTCTGCCGGTATTGCTACACCCTCTGCACTCGACATGTCATTGCACAGTCCATGCAAACGAATGACATTTTACATCTTCTATCCAAACGTTAATGCAAAGCACTATCTCGCATGGTGAGAGTGTTAGTTATATGTATGCCCTAGAGGCCATTACTGTATATTGAATGTATATTGTAGTGGATGCTGGGACATATATAGGGAGGACTTTCTTTCTCGACATAATAGTATGCTATCTAGTTGCTCTTTACCTTAACGTGTATACTGATTGTCTCTCTGTTACATGTTGGTAAAGCCCTTAGGATCTGTACTTGACTACCTGGACTATGATGCGGATCATACTAGTGGGGACATGGTAGTCCATAAGTACATCCTTCAAAGTCCCTAGTCGTGGGTGTATCGAGACGGGGCATCGATATACCAGAGTAGACTAGCGTATACCTTCTCGACCCATACAGATGGGCGATGGATGATCCCATATCCATTGGTGTTTGACATCAGAGATGATATACGGGTGCTCAGTAGAGACTGGGTACACTGGACGGACTCGCCGAGAACTCCCAGATGGTATTATACCTCACGTCAGATGGCAGTTCTCTGGTGACACTGGTACAGAGTAGTCTGTTGACCCGAGATCGTCATAGAGTCTTGTGTGGTTCCCACTGTGCTTTGATTTCCACCTTACCACGTCCAAGAGGGCGTGCAAAACGGTGGTTTTTGGGTACAGTCCCGAGTCACATGGAGGCAATGAGCGATAGGAGGGGATTCGTCTCTCCCGGTATAGGGAGTTGATGTTGCGCTGTGTTCGATTGGGTATGACAGGAAATCCCTGGCCAGGGTTGCTGAGATTTACTGGTAAGTGTTACCAGTAGTTTCTCGAACAGTTATAGACCTCATATCGACACGACTTATCGAGCTATTGGGGTCTGATGTTTACCACCCCTAGGTTAGATATGCGGCATATCAGACGATCAGACCGGACTGTACGGTAGTGTTACTGGTCGGATTCACTGGAGTGTGAGCGGGCTTGCTCGTCGATCTTCAGATCGCTCAATACCCGGGTGGCCGTTACGTTTAGCAGACCGCTTGCGGCTTATGGGTGTTTGATATGATCATCACCTGCTGCCGGCGTATTGACGAGTCTTTAGAGTCCTACACGGAGGTTTCCTGGATCAAGCGAAACGAAATAGGAGCGCATATGAGATATGTGCGGGACCGAGAATAATACGGGTATGTGATACTGTATTCGATTCTCGCGATGTGACATTGATCAGTTATATGCGATATAGCCGGGTTATCGGATCAAGTGTTGATTCGATAAGATGTTACTAATGATACCAGTCGGTTATGTGCGTCATGACCGGATCGTTAAATCAAGCGTTGATTTAATGATTTAATGCATAATTATATATTTGATATATTACTTTGCATTAACTAGTATCGGTTCACTTTGAATGGATTTTCTCACTCGGATGTGCGCATTATATATGTGATATGATTTTGTGCGCTTGCTTGTATCATGTTTGATGATGCATGCTTTTTTTGGTTAAGTGTAAAGTATTAAACCTTGGTTAATGAAATGGTTAGGGTTTATTATTTGTTATTCATTTATCTTATTTAATTATCCATTTATTTTTGATAAATGAATAAAAGAAAATGAAATGAAAATGGTTGCTAATTTTGGATTCTAGTTGAAGCTTCTTGAAGTCTTTGACTTTGTAACCATTTTTGTCTCATGCTTAACCTAACCATTCCACTAAACCATGATTGATTCTCTACACCTAACTATGGCTTGTTATGATAAGAATGGATAATTCTTTTCTTTTTGAAATAACTTATCTTATCATTATTCTTCTTCTTCTTCCTTGAACTTCAAGAAGAAAGCTTACCTCATCAATGGTGATTGATGAATTAGAGTGAGAAATCCAATTCTAAAGTTAACCCAACTCCTATTTCTTCATCCTCTACCTCTTGCCAAGTAGTAGAGTGTGTTTTCTTCACAAGTTTCTTGACTTGGTGAAGTCGGAGCTTGATTTAGCGATGCCTCGACGTAGATCATCTTCGGCATGGACATCGATGACCTATCCCGTCCATTCTCCGACGAAGCCGACGCTTGAGCCCGGATTCCTTTTGGACAGCGGAGAGGACTTCGTTGCGGAGCTATGGAGGTGGAGCACCGGATCTACAAAGGTTGTATTTCCGATAACCCTTCACTTAAGTGTTAACTAGATTGTTTTTCGCCTAGACATCTAGCAAACGATCCGTAGTCGGGTCTCTCGGCACCGTTAAAATTTTAATTTGGCATGATCGATGCCTTGTGAGACCTCACTAGGGTGCCTAGGAACCCTACAGTGGTATCAGAGCCTAGCTAGAGCCTTAGGCGAAGTCTAGACGGAATTTGAAACCCGGACGAACCGAAAACCCGAACCCAAAATTGCTCTCTGGACGATTTCTGAAATCTGGTCTTTTTCAAAATTAAAAATATTCAGAGAACACATCACAAACATCTAAGAGTTTCTGTAAATTTTGGAGGCCCAATTCATTTTTTTAAGCGCGGATCAGCGGCATGAGCAATAGCTCACGCGGCGGTTCCGCGGCCGTACGGCCGCATTATTTATATAATTTTGCACAGTAACTGTTAGTTTTCAGTGGTGTTTTTTCTGGGAATTTTTAATATTTTTTCAAGAGTTGAATTTTCTGAGTTGTTTTGGGGATTCGGTGTTTCGATCAGGGTATCAAATTTTGTCTATGTGTCTTTCCGGATAAATTTTAGAATATGTTAAAAAGTTCGACCGGATATAAATACCCAATTTTTCCCCTGTCGGGAAATTTTCAAGTGTTGGATTTTTCCGTAGTTTAACGACGTTCTAAGTAGTGCAAATAACGCGATGGACCCTCTAGAAGACAACAAACCTTAACTCGATTATGTGACCGTCTTGAACTGCCCTTTGAACCTTCGGGTTTGGGACAGTACGGCGTGCCACATGTGAGGCATTGGCTTGACCCTTCTACGGCTGGACCGTCGGTACTGAGGCACGAACTGAATGTTGTTAGACTTATTTCATGTGTTGATCTGTATCGGGAAAACTTGGGTGTTCGAATGTTCAATCGGAAAGTTTAACATTTTTTATTTATCCGGAATGGGATACAATAATTGGAATTCACAAAAGTTATGTGATAACTGAATGAATGTTATAAACATAGCAGTTTAGTCTCACTTGATCGGTTGCCATGGAATTTTGATGTGATCAAAAGTCCGTCGCAATCACGTAGCGTAAGCGGATACTCGCCGGGTAAACTTAATAGACAGCCTCACCCCATAGCCCCGACCAAGTGACTGTAGGAGAACCCCGTCGCCGAAAGCATCCGTTCGGGTGCTCCCGGTAGCGGTGTTCCGCCTTGGTGCACTTCGTCGACGGCGTCGGGGGTGCGGCCGCCTACTGAAGTTTGCGACGAGTATTCGATCAGACTGTCGGGAATCTTGTTGAATTCCCCGACTTGATATTGAAAAGTGTTTTCGATTTTGAGACTAAAATGCGGGGTTTATAATTGTTAGGCATGCGATGTCTAAGTAATTCATTTGGTCAGGCATGTGATGTCTGAGGTGGTTGCGGATTCCAACTGTTGTAGTTTTACACTTTCTTTTCTGTGACCGTAAGTGTAATATGTGATATCGCCGGTTTCGTTGCTATATGTCAACGACAATTGGGATGGACATATTTACTTACGTTGATGACATGTGTTGTTATGTGTTGCTGGATATGTTATATTGGATTGTCATGTTTGAATAGCCGGGGGTTTTTATGTGAGATGAGTGTTTTTCATTTTCATTCATGTAAAAACTTGTATGTAATATTCTTTTATTTGGGGCACTTCCAGGTTGCGGAAGTAGTCACCGTTTGTATATTATTTACTTTTCTGCAGTAGGATAGACCCAAGGAGGAGGGCACAAGCAACCGGGTTCTGGAGTCCAGTGGGAGACCAACTCGAGGAGTCGGGTCCGGGTCTCCTAACTCTAGAATTGGTAGGGTTGCTTGCCGCTCTCGTAGGGGTCTTGGGGTATGGGTTTGGCTATTCATCACGACCGTGGAATCCGTGTTTTATACTGGCTCGTATTGAAAACACGGACGTCCTAGTATGTCCAATATTTCATATGTTTCTTCTGCTGCGATATCTGTGATGTGATCATATGATGTTCTGTGATAGATATAGTATATAGTATATATGATATATTATATAGACGTTGCTTATGTTTTACACCCGCGCTAGCCCTGCCCTGCTCTGTCGTTAGTTACCTAACCTAACGGTGCACGAGGGGACATCGAGGCGAATGCGGATGGCATAAGTGTACGTCATATCTATCTGTGATGTTTAGGTACTTAAATGATGGGACTTCATTAATGTGATTAATGAAATAAAAGAAACCTAAGATGTTGTAGAATCGAATTTCAAAATAAAATAGGTAGCTACAGTTCTTGCTTTGCAGAGCGGTATATATGATATACCCTGCACCTTATTCGATGAGGAAAGGACCGAGATCCCTTCACCGGGAGTGACTCCTTTAGCAATAACTGGCAGATGCTACACACTCGGTTTGTCTTTTGATTACTTTTAAGTGTTTTTGCTTTGCACAGTGATATATATGATATATCCCGCACCTCATTCGACGAGGAAAGGACCGACGATCTCTTCACCGGGAGTGACTCCTTTAGCAAAACTAGAAAAGCCTCAAAGACACTCCATTTCAAAATTCATTCGATCCTACAACGATATCAAGTTCATTACGCAATAGGTTTTCAGAAAAACCTGTCGTAGCCCTCCGTCATTTCAGATAAGTACTAGTTAGTATTCGTGCTACGTTTGTTGACTATGTTAAGGCGTAGTGTGCGGTAGCTAACTATTGGTTATCTGTATTAGCATATGATGCGATTGGATTAGGGTAGTCGTGCGACTTTGTTGACTATGTTAAGGGTCGTGCGGGTGGGTTTAATTCAATCGGGAAATGACGGGTTGAACTTGACTAGCACTTATGATTTGTTGACTATGTTAAGGTTATATAGCTGCTAGGGGCAAAATATTATCGGGAATTTCAAGTGTTGAAATTTGCAATGAGATTGCATACCTTCTATGAGATAGTTGGATCCTGATACCCGCTGCGAGTAAGAGTTACTCCTGGGAGAGTTTTATACATTACAATTAGCCGATCAAGTAGGTGTCTAGAAAGGTGTCAACGGGGTTACGCCTCTAGAAAAACGAGGTTTACAGTAATTAGGTTCGTGCGAAAGCACGGGGTACCTCCCTCAAAGTACCGACACTGGCCTGGCTGAAAGATTGGCGAACTTGTAGTGTGTAATTAATCCCGGCTAGTCTTTCCTTTTAGGGTTTGAAGGACGATTTGATAAAAAGCAGTGGGAGCCATCCTGATTAGATAAAATAATAACCAATCTATTCTTGACAGAGCGCACGCTGAGTGTTTTCTTCTCTCTCTCTCCAGGTAGCGACCATATCACGCCTTAATCAAGATAATAATACGGAATATTGACCGAACCCGCTTGTTATATTGAGCTGGGGAACGTTGGTCCCGCTCCAACTTATAATTGTTATAAGACAGAGCTGGAAATTGGGGAATACCAGATTTCCCGTGCCGCCCAAACGAAGAAAGTGCATAAGATGCATCATCTTCGGGTGTGTTCGTTACACAGAACTGTTTCTCAGTATCCTCCGCATCCTGAGTATATGATACCGGATCAGGATCCCAGATATGTAAGTTGTTACATAGGGCTACAAAAGAGTAGAAAAACTGAGAACGGGTGATAAGTTTCATGAGACAGAAAACGGGGCAAGAGTTGCAGCCAAGTCTGTCGGTCACTGTCACCCTGTATTACCAATACATTGATTCTGAACGAATGTTATTAGATAGCGAACCGATATACCAAATCATATCACTCTCTTTGTTAGAAAAGAAAGGATATAATTTTGTATTGATGGATAATGTTTTCAACATTTCCTATATCAAAAGTTGATCGGTTCAGGCACGTTATCTAAAAGCGTTGATGTTCTAAATCAAACTACAGTTCTTAGTATACGGAACACACACAAGAGGAAGAGTTCAGAAATGAATGAATCCTTCTTGAGGTATTGTAGACTAGGTCAGATCAATGCGACCCGACTGGCTAGAGTTTGTAACGTTTTAAAAATAATTAAATAATTAATTAAATGAATAAAATTGTGTAAGTGAATTTTATGATTTTCGGTAAAATAAAATGTATTTTTTCGTAAAATCAAACCGCAATAGTTTTTCATTATAAATTCAAAAATACCTATTTAATTATATAATTACTAGTAAATAGTGTTTATTTAACCACTTATAAATTTTTAGTTTAATAAAATATTTTTCCTAAATTAATTAGTTTAAATATTAACATAAACCTTATTTTTACACTAAATTAGTGTAAATTACAAATTTAAATGGTTTTAATTTGTAAAAATGAACCATGGCATATTAGAAATTAGTGTGTATCATGCAAAATTTATTTGCAAATTTTCCCATTTTTCTAGAGCTTTCTAGGTTATTTTAGTAAAGAAATGAAAAGAAAACAAATAAATCATGAAAAGACTTAAAGTAAGTGATGTTTTGAGTGAAGTTTCTACACAATTCCTCATTGTTTTCTTTCTCTCTTTCCTTCCCCAATTTTGGCCGGCCTCCCTATCATGGCAGCCCCCCCCATTTCCCACTTCATTTTTGTTGCAAAATCCATCAAAAATTCATTAAAAATCCAAATAAAAGTGCACAAAATCCTATTTATTCTCTACCCTCTATTCCTTGCTCTTCTTTGCATGGATTTTGGAGATGGAAAGCATGCATTTTGGAGGTTTATTTTCATGTTTGGGTTTCTTGTTTGAAGGTATAAATCTTATACTTTTGATTTATTTTTATTAGATGTTTCATTAAGCTTAACTAGATTTAATATATCAATTCTATTTACTACTTTAAAAAAAAATTCAAGTTAGGGTTTGTAAAATTAAGTTGTGGTTTTATTAATTCATTAGGTTTATAATAATTAGATTAGCACTTTTACAAATGGAAAATCATGTATAGTTGATGTATTGCAAGGTGTGATCCAAATTTCTTAAATTAAACCATTTTTAATAAACTAGATTTCTATTTATAGTATATATAGGTGGAATAAAATTCCACTTAATGTTTATAACACTAGAGTGTGGTTTTAAAGAGGATATTAACATGTTAGTGGAATGCAAAACCTAATCTAGTTATTAGTTTCAATTGTTAGTTAATAAAGTGTGATAAATATGCTAATTATGCTAGTTTTTGCAAACTAGATTTTGGAAATTCTTAAGTAAATGGGATTAAGAATATAATTATGGTTTCATTATGTCATTACCATCATGAATTGTAGTTTAGTACATTACTTAATGCAAAATCATGTTTTGTAGTGGAATGGTGAATTTTTCTTGAAAGGTGTTAAAAATTGCTAATGGTTGCAAACTTGAAATTTCAAACTAATGCAAAATTGTGCAATAAAAATATAGTAAGGGGTTGTATAGTCTAGTTATGCTATTTAATGAGTTTTATGACCATTGGTTTCATTTAAATGTCAAGTTTTCATGAAAAACGGTAAATTGGCATTTTCGGGTTTTTCGGAAACGGACGATTTGATCGATTTTAGTGTTTCGATGAAATTGATCATGTTTTGCAATATAAGTAATGTGTTTTAAAACTATGAGTTATCTGTTGATACTTATCTCGATCCATCGGAGTTTGTACGCCGATATCGAGCGGTATTTGGTTCTTTTGCTTGGACGGGACATAGGTTTTAACCTATGATTGTTCTTTGTATCGTTTGACTTTTGTATGTGATTCTAGTTACGATGCTCTTTATATGTTTGCGTCTAGGTACCCCCACGTGGACTGCGGGCGATGAAGAGGAGGATGGCGACACCGTCTTCGGCTGATATGGACCAGGTGAGTAGATGCATATCTACGGGGGAAAGTCGGGTGGATGGCGTTTAGCACCCCCGCAACGTAGAATAGGTGTAGTACTTATTGACATTAGGAGACCAGACGCGACCCTAGTAGGACCTTAGTATTGACCCTAGGCTGGACTAGACAGATTTAGGAAGACCATATCCGAGAATAAATACCTTGGAAGAGGTTCGTAGGTTTCAGATAGAACATACCGACGCACACACTGCAACTCGACATGGGGTACGTGTATGGGTATATATATAGAACTAGGTATAGGTATATATACATATATATACAACACGTATAGGTGATTCATTGAGGTGATATGATATCTGAGGTATGATGAAACAGTATAACTGGGCTTGATGCCGTGATTCTTGACTATACAGTCGAAATAAAGTGTTAGCGGATCATTAGAGAATGAGATAGTGAACATGAATATATAAGTTATAAGGAGTGGAGGTGATATTGATGTACATGGGACGCTAGAATAGTACCCGGACTATAACTCGTGACTGATTGTGATATGGGATATGTATGACTTGATTTCGACATCACGTAAGTGCGACCTGATGTCGATACTATAGAGGTGTGACTTGAGGACGATATGATATCCGTATGACTTAATCACAACATGATACATAGGACATGACATTCCTGAGGATGACATTATACGAATGATGAGACACCTAGAAGATACTTGACCGTACCCCGATATTGGGATGCCGTACGATGGATGTTACCGTACGAGGCCTAGATTTGATGATTGATCCGCACTCTTGATTCGAGAAATCCGTACTACGTACGTGACGCTATTGAGGCGGGATCGCCGACTATTAGAGATATTGATTCAGACCTTAGGTAGACTTTAGTTTCTTATTGACTAGTTCTTAGGAGGTTAGATGGACACTAGGTTAGGGTTGAGTCATATAGTGGTAGTAGTATTAGTATATTAAATGAGTGGAACGCACATTCGTCTTTACTTTCACACTGTAATCATAATGTTGCATGTTCATACATATGTTGCTATAACAGTATAAACCTTACCTGTTAGGACACCAGCCCCATTACCGATGATGCGCATATTCCACGCACACTTATTTGCCGGCTCACACACATCATCATCGGTAATTGCTATGTCACGTACACTTTAGATCATATTATATTTTGTTGATAGAATCAGTTAACAACTAAACCGATATAACATTGTGATTACTCTCTGATGTTAGTGTAGACATGATATTCATAACTTAGACATTCCTGCATTCATATTTTCATGTTATCGCACAGTATTATGAGCATATGCCGACATTTATCATATACTACTCATGATTTTGAGATTTCTGGATTTTTGGGGAAAACCGCAAAAAGATATAACAACTTCTCTCTCTCCTCTTCTCTTTTTAAAATAAGATGCGGTTTTCTCGTGATGTATGTGTCGTCCACCATGAGTTTTTCATGTTTTCTGTTGGATTTCGAGACCCGATTCGAGGAGTGGATGAACCGTCTCGGGTACATGGTGGGCCCGGTATGGTACCCCGGGGCAAGAAGATCGAGTTGTAGACGATGAGCCTGGCAGGGGAAGGCTACCTACCGGTGATGTCTGGCGCGGCGGATATCCGGAGGATACCGACCGTTGTCGTGAGATTTGATGATATGGGCCGATCCGGACTGACGGAGCCCGAGATATTGAGGCTTGAGATTACATGTTTTGTGTCGATGCTTGACACGGATTTTCATGGATTTCATTATTGAGATTTCAGATTCTTATACACATTCTACTATGATAACAGCTAAAGATTCATATACATATATATCTGGATTTCAGCATTTGTTACTTTACATTCATGGTGCATGCATTTCATTCATATGACATAGTACTATATGAGGCACTGACACGAACACGTAGTATTTGCACTTACACATAGTATTGCCCTGCTATTACTAGATGTTTAGGATATAGTAGTGTATTATTATGACCTAGGATAGCGTCGTGCATTCGATTTCTTTTCGTAGATGTCTTCTACTCACGAGTTGGCAACTCACCCCCATTGTGCCAAATTCTTTTCAGGTGCGATGTACAGGTTTCCCTTGGCAGTTGCTGGCACATCATTTTCATTTCGGGTGATTTGCACGGTAGGTTGGTTCATTTGTATCTGAACCACCGTTGTATTTTTATTATTTCATTTGTATCTAGAAAGCTCCATCAACCATATTTGTATTACTTGATAAGTTTATTGGACCAGTCTTTTATTTCGACCTTAGAGTCGCGCATGTATTATTCTGATCTGGTGGTTTGTGTTTTCTTTTGAGATTTGAGCCTCGCCCTTTGGCGTTGTATATTATTGTGATTGCTGTGGTTGTCTCCGCCTGTTGGCGTTGAGCTAGCACCCGTTTGGGGATGCTTTTTATTGTTTATTCATATTATACTTGTTGTACCCGTTTGGGGGCCAGTTTTACAGAGGAGACTCTGCCGAAATTTTTGGTAAAATTTGCTGATGTTTTATACTTGTTTTATTTTCTTTTCTTCTTTTTCTTCTTTTATGGTTTAGATTTCTGGGCTTCGGCTTACTTAGGTCACGTGGCGCCTCTAGGCGCTTCGTAATCTAAGTGCCGGTCACGTTCCGTACTTTCGGGTCGTGACAAAGTTGGTATCAGAGCGCTAGGTTTAACCCTGTATAAGTCTAGGTGACCCTTGGTTGATGGAGTAGGCGATTTAGGTAGAGTAACGTACCGTGGGTATGGTCCGCGGCATACTTACGATACGCTACTCTGCTTAAGGAACCTTAGGATGTACATTTATTTGCACCGTATTTCATTCGTTCCTTGATCTATCTTCGTCGATGTCGGAGGGTGGTTCTGTTACCACGGGCGCACGGGCAGAGGGAGCTGCGGCTCGAATGCGATAACCATTAGAGTATTGGTTATTCTTGAGGATTGAAGCATTGCTTAGCGTGCGGTCGAAGGGTATTCACATGCCGTCCGGATGAAGTTAAAAGGTTCGAACGATTATCAGAAAACCATTTTTTTAAGTTTAAAGTATTCGGAAGAACCTGCAGGTATTTCGATGGACCCTCTAGAAGAATGAAACCCTAACTCGACATAATGACCACGAAAACGCCCTTGAACCTTAGGGTTTACGGCTGTTCCGCTGTGCCATTAGTGAGGCTTGGGTTTGCCTTTCTACGGCTGGATCATCGATGCTGGGGTATGTACCGGATATTTTTAAACTGTACTTGAGTGTTGAGCTCTCGGGGAATTATGGGATTTTAATGGATCGATCGAAAAGTTTAATGTAGTCCGGATATCAAGTGAAGGGATCGACTATGTGGGAGGCTCTAGACACGAGTATTGCCGTTGGTAGCGCAGTCAGCACACCTATGAAGGAACGAGTTTGAAGCAGTCGACATCAGAGGGAAGAGGCGCACATTGACGATAGTGGCTACGATTGTGATTTAGTGATTTGAATTTTCTATTTTCGTTGATTGGATTTTTGTATTTTGAGGACTTTGTTCTACGATTGGTATTTCCTGTGTGTACCTTCATTCTATTTGTGTTTCATATATCAGTTGTATTGATGTTGTTGAGTACACACCCAGTACACTTGATTTGGTTTTACATATTTTGAGATTTTGAGTTGATTTCGTGCATAGGGGTTACACATGATTTTGACATATGTTTCGACCTAGTTTTCATGCATTTTTGTGCTGTGATTTCGATTTTGATATTCGATGTATGTTTTCGTGCACCATGTACACCTGATTAGGATTCTTGCGCAGACTTGGCGCACTTAATGCGATTTTGTGCACACCAGATGCACTAAATCGGGGTTTTATGCAGATTAGATGCACCTGATGTTGAGTCGTGCACACCCGTTGCACTTGACAGATGTTTTTGGTGCACACCTGTTGCACTTAGTTTTGTTTTGTGGGTATTCATGGTATCTGTATTTGGTTTCGATTTCAGTGCGCGCCGGACGCACATGATATTTTATTGATGTGATTGGGATTGATTTCAGTTTGAGCAGTATATTTTCATAATGATTATTATTTGATTTAGTAACCAGGCGGGACGTGTATGTTAAATAAAAGATATATATATATAGTTATTTTTTTTTTAAATAAACGTCCGCTACTTATGCCGTGACACGTGTATCACACGGCAATTTTCAAAAAGGGGTTTGCATATTCCCTTATCCGGATATTTGAACGGTTTTACTGTGATGCACACTATATATAAGTTATAGATTGAGATATATTAGGATGGTTTTTATATTGGGTTTTGATATTTTATTCTCTCCATAACTCCGATGATTGCATTATGCTTGACGGAGTTGATTTTTGTTATGTATTGATAATTTCGGAGCCCCGACGATTTGAGTGTTTGCTAAATGTTTTAGTGTTTGGAGGGGGAGTTTTAATTTAAATTCGGGGACCGAATTTCCTAAAGGGGGGAAGATTGTAACGTTTTAAAAATAATTAAATAATTAATTAAATGAATAAAATTGTGTAAGTGAATTTTATGATTTTCGGTAAAATAAAATGTATTTTTTCGTAAAATCAAACCGCAATAGTTTTTCATTATAAATTCAAAAATACCTATTTAATTATATAATTACTAGTAAATAGTGTTTATTTAGCCACTTATAAATTTTTAGTTTAATAAAATATTTTTCCTAAATTAATTAGTTTAAATATTAACATAAACCTTATTTTTACACTAAATTAGTGTAAATTACAAATTTAAATGGTTTTAATTTGTAAAAATGAACCATGGCATATTATAAATTAGTGTGTATCATGCAAAATTTATTTGCAAATTTTCCCATTTTTCTAGAGCTTTCTAGGTTATTTTAGTAAAGAAATGAAAAGAAAACAAATAAATCATGAAAAGACTTAAAGTAAGTGATGTTTTGAGTGAAGTTTCTACACAATTCCTCATTGTTTTCTTTCTCTCTTTCCTTCCCCAATTTTGGCCGGCCTCCCTATCATGGCAGCCCCCCCCATTTCCCACTTCATTTTTGTTGCAAAATCCATCAAAAATTCATTAAAAATCCAAATAAAAGTGCACAAAATCCTATTTATTCTCTACCCTCTATTCCTTGCTCTTCTTTGCATGGATTTTGGAGATGGAAAGCATGCATTTTGGAGGTTTATTTTCATGTTTGGGTTTCTTGTTTGAAGGTATAAATCTTATACTTTTGATTTATTTTTATTAGATGTTTCATTAAGCTTAACTAGATTTAATATATCAATTCTATTTACTACTTTAAAAAAAAATTCAAGTTAGGGTTTGTAAAATTAAGTTGTGGTTTTATTAATTCATTAGGTTTATAATAATTAGATTAGCACTTTTACAGATGGAAAATCATGTATAGTTGATGTATTGCAAGGTGTGATCCAAATTTCTTAAATTAAACCATTTTTAATAAACTAGATTTCTATTTATAGTATATATAGGTGGAATAAAATTCCACTTAATGTTTATAACACTAGAGTGTGGTTTTAAAGAGGATATTAACATGTTAGTGGAATGCAAAACCTAATCTAGTTATTAGTTTCAATTGTTAGTTAATAAAGTGTGATAAATATGCTAATTATGCTAGTTTTTGCAAACTAGATTTTGGAAATTCTTAAGTAAATGGGATTAAGAATATAATTATGGTTTCATTATGTCATTACCATCATGAATTGTAGTTTAGTACATTACTTAATGCAAAATCATGTTTTGTAGTGGAATGGTGAATTTTTCTTGAAAGGTGTTAAAAATTGCTAATGGTTGCAAACTTGAAATTTCAAACTAATGCAAAATTGTGCAATAAAAATATAGTAAGGGGTTGTATAGTCTAGTTATGCTATTTAATGAGTTTTATGACCATTGGTTTCATTTAAATGTCAAGTTTTCATGAAAAACGGTAAATTGGCATTTTCGGGTTTTTCGGAAACGGACGATTTGATCGATTTTAGTGTTTCGATGAAATTGATCATGTTTTGCAATATAAGTAATGTGTTTTAAAACTATGAGTTATCTGTTGATACTTATCTCGATCCATCGGAGTTTGTACGCCGATATCGAGCGGTATTTGGTTCTTTTGCTTGGACGGGACATAGGTTTTAACCTATGATTGTTCTTTGTATCGTTTGACTTTTGTACGTGATTCTAGTTACGATGCTCTTTATATGTTTGCGTCTAGGTACCCCCACGTGGACTGCGGGCGATGAAGAGGAGGATGGCGACACCGTCTTCGGCTGATATGGACCAGGTGAGTAGATGCATATCTACGGGGGAAAGTCGGGTGGATGGCGTTTAGCACCCCCGCAACGTAGAATAGGTGTAGTACTTATTGACATTAGGAGACCAGACGCGACCCTAGTAGGACCCTAGTATTGACCCTAGGCTGGACTAGACAGATTTAGGAAGACCATATCCGAGAATGAATACCTTGGAAGAGGTTCGTAGGTTTCAGATAGAACACACCGACGCACACACTGCAACTCGACATGGGGTACGTGTATGGGTATATATATAGAACTAGGTATAGGTATATATACATATATATACAACACGTATAGGTGATTCATTGAGGTGATATGATATCTGAGGTATGATGAAACAGTATAACTGGGCTTGATGCCGTGATTCTTGACTATACAGTCGAAATAAAGTGTTAGCGGATCATTAGAGAATGAGATAGTGAACATGAATATATAAGTTATAAGGAGTGGAGGTGATATTGATGTACATGGGACGCTAGAATAGTACCCGGACTATAACTCGTGACTGATTGTGATATGGGATATGTATGACTTGATTTCGACATCACGTAAGTGCGACCTGATGTCGATACTATAGAGGTGTGACTTGAGGACGATATGATATCCGTATGACTTAATCACAACATGATACATAGGACATGACATTCCTGAGGATGACATTATACGAATGATGAGACACCTAGAAGATACTTGACCGTACCCCGATATTGGGATGCCGTACGATGGATGTTACCGTACGTTGATGATTGATCCGCACTCTTGATTCGAGGAAGCCGTACTACGTACGTGACGCTATTGAGGCGGGATCGCCGACTATTAGAGATATTGATTCAGACCTTAGGTAGACTTTAGTTTCTTATTGACTAGTTCTTAGGAGGTTAGATGGACACTAGGTTAGGGTTGAGTCATATAGTGGTAGTAGTATTAGTATATTAAATGAGTGGAACGCACATTCGTCTTTACTTTCACACTGTAATCATAATGTTTCATGTTCATACATATGTTGCTATAACAGTATAAACCTTACCTGTTAGGACACCAGCCCCATTACCGATGATGCGCATATTCCACGCACACTTATTTGCCGGCTCACACACATCATCATCGGTAATTGCTATGTCACGTACACTTTAGATCATATTATATTTTGTTGATAGAATCAGTTAACAACTAAACCGATATAACATTGTGATTACTCTCTGATGTTAGTGTAGACATGATATTCATAACTTAGACATTCCTGCATTCATATTTTCATGTTATCGCACAGTATTATGAGCATATGCCGACATTTATCATATACTACTCATGATTTTGAGATTTCTGGATTTTTGGGGAAAACCGCAAAAAGATATAACAACTTCTCTCTCTCCTCTTCTCTTTTTAAAATAAGATGCGGTTTTCTCGTGATGTATGTGTCGTCCACCATGAGTTTTTCATGTTTTCTGTTGGATTTCGAGACCCGATTCGAGGAGTGGATGAACCGTCTCGGGTACATGGTGGGCCCGGTATGGTACCCCGGGGCAAGAAGATCGAGTTGTAGACGATGAGCCTGGCAGGGGAAGGCTACCTACCGGTGATGTCTGGCGCGGCGGATATCCGGAGGATACCGACCGTTGTCGTGAGATTTGATGATATGGGCCGATCCGGACTGACGGAGCCCGAGATATTGAGGCTTGAGATTACATGTTTTGTGTCGATGCTTGACACGGATTTTCATGGATTTCATTATTGAGATTTCAGATTCTTATACACATTCTACTATGATAACAGCTAAAGATTCATATACATATATATCTGGATTTCAGCATTTGTTACTTTACATTCATGGTGCATGCATTTCATTCATATGACATAGTACTATATGAGGCACTGACACGAACACGTAGTATTTGCACTTACACATAGTATTGCCCTGCTATTACTAGATGTTTAGGATATAGTAGTGTATTATTATGACCTAGGATAGCGTCGTGCATTCGATTTCTTTTCGTAGATGTCTTCTACTCACGAGTTGGCAACTCACCCCCATTGTGCCAAATTCTTTTCAGGTGCGATGTACAGGTTTCCCTTGGCAGTTGCTGGCACATCATTTTCATTTCGGGTGATTTGCACGGTAGGTTGGTTCATTTGTATCTGAACCGCCGTTGTATTTTTATTATTTCATTTGTATCTAGAAAGCTCCATCAACCATATTTGTATTACTTGATAAGTTTATTGGACCAGTCTTTTATTTCGACCTTAGAGTCGCGCATGTATTATTCTGATCTGGTGGTTTGTGTTTTCTTTTGAGATTTGAGCCTCGCCCTTTGGCGTTGTATATTATTGTGATTGCTGTGGTTGTCTCCGCCTGTTGGCGTTGAGCTAGCACCCGTTTGGGGATGCTTTTTATTGTTTATTCATATTATACTTGTTGTACCCGTTTGGGGGCCAGTTTTACAGAGGAGACTCTGCCGAAATTTTTGGTAAAATTTGCTGATGTTTTATACTTGTTTTATTTTCTTTTCTTCTTTTTCTTCTTTTATGGTTTAGATTTCTGGGCTTCGGCTTACTTAGGTCACGTGGCGCCTCTAGGCGCTTCGTAATCTAAGTGTCGGTCACGTTCCGTACTTTCGGGTCGTGACAGAGTTACATATAGATGTATATTTAAATCAGTTTGAATTTACATCTTGTGAAACTTGCCAGTCATGTCACAAAGATAAGATGACCATAGCTCCGTTTATTGGAAACAGAGAAAGAGTTAGTGAACTCTTGGGACTGATACATGATGATGTATGTAGGTCCCCTATCTACATATGTCAGGACTTGTTCTTTATACTTCATTATATTCTCTGATAATCTCTCAAGATTCAGACCTATGTTCCTGTTGAAACACAAGTCCGAACCTTTTGAGATATTCACAGAATATAAGTTAGAAGTAGAGAACCAATACGGGTATAAGTATTATGTCCTATGATGAGATCAAGGAGGAGAATACTTGAGCACGGAAATCCTGGACTTTTCTAAAGGAGAATGAGATTCTTTCTCGGCATTACTCCTCCGTATACACCATAACACGATGGTATATCGGGGCGGAGCAGATACACCCTATTTGATATGGTGTGCTCTATGATGAGTACAACTGAGTTACCTATTTCCTTTTGGGAGTTATGCACTTGAGAAGCTGCATACCTATTGAATTGGGTTCGAATCAAATCAGTTGCCTACCACTTCATATATGATATGGAAAGGGAAGAGCCCATATCTTAAGTTAGTTAAGATTTGGGGTTGACCGGCCTATGTCTAAAAGCAAAATCCGGACAAGCTCGAGGCAAGATCTGTTATGTAGAACTGGTAATGTTCCAGCTATACAAACTGCAGCAGATGATTTGATAGAGCCAAAGGATTCAGTAGATTCCAACGAACCTCAGCCTCTCCGCCGATCTAGTAGGGTTCCTCACCCACCTGAGAGATGCTTCGGTTTCTCCATGACAGTGGGAGCGTGGATTGCATCATGAGATGATGACCCAACTAGTTTCGAGCTGGCCATCAGGAGTGTGACTCTGTAAGAATGGCTGGATGCTTAGCGATCTGATATGGAATCCTTATACACCAACAAAGTATGGACTTTGGTTGCTATATCTGAAGGGTTAAATCCCCATCAGGAGCAGGTATATCTTGAGAAGATTACTTGGTGTACATGGAAAAGTTGAGACTTTCAAAGCTAGACTTGTTAAAGGTTTTCGTCATTGACCAGGCGTGGATAATGATGAAACCTTTTCAAGTAGCTATGCTTAAGTCCATTCGGATCCTACTTGCCACGGCTACATACCATGACTATGATATCTGGCGGTTGGGTGCCATGACTGCTTTTCTAAATGATGATTTAAAAGAGTGTGTCTATAAGTACACAGCCAGAGGGCTTCGTAGACAGTGGGAGCAGCGGAAACGTGAGCAAGATGCTTTATAGGATAAAGCAGGCATCGCGGAGTTGGAACATCTGTTTTGATGGATTAGTCAAAGAAGTTGACATCATCAAAATGGTAGATGAACCTTGTATATACAAAAAGGTAGTAGGGAGTATGGTGACGATCCTCGTAGAGTACGTGGATGACATACTCTTGATAGGGAAGGAGTTTCCTATGCTACGCTCGGTCAATCTCCGTTTATCACAATGATTCTCCATATATGATCATAATGATACCTACTAACTCCTGGATTTTGGATCTATGAGATAGATCTAAATGGATGTTAGGACTCTCACTAGTTGTAGTGAGACGGTATCAACCGATCCTGGGGAGAATCACTGGAAGGGTTCCAGGGTGATAAAGACGACTGAATGTCAGTCACAGGCATTGTCTATACCCTTAGGAAAGGGACGGTATGTTGGAAGAGTTCCAAGCTAGATACCGTGACATACTAGACGATAAAGGCATGATACATCGCTACTTGAGATGCTACCAAAGAGGCTGTTTGGGTGTATATTGGTTCATGAGATGAACTACGTTCCTCCCATTGTGTGACAATGGAGTGGTGGCTTATGCCAAGGAACGCATGTCCCATCAGTGATCCAGACATATTCTAAGGCAGTATCACTTGATCATGGAGATGGTTGATCTCCAGGGTGATCGAGGTTTGGAGAGTAGACTCAGAGGACAACACAGCGGATCCACTCACAAAGGCCTGTTCCCAGAGAGAGACTTTTATGGGATGGTTGAGTATGAGATACTACAACCACTGCTACAGATGGCCCTAGTGCAAGTGGGAGATTGTTAGTTATATGTATGCCCTAGAGGCCATTACTGTACATTGGATGTATATTGTAGTGGATGCTGGGACATATATAGGGAGGACTTTCTTGCTCGACATGATAGTATGCTATCTGGTTGCTCTTTACCTTAACGTGTATACTGATTGTCTCTCTGTTACATGTTGGTAAAGCCCTTAGGATCTGTACTTGACTACCTGGACTATGATGCGGATCATACTAGTGGGGACATGGTAGTCCATAAGTACATCCTTCAAAGTCCCTAGTCGTGGGTGTATCGAGACGGGGCATCGATATACCAGAGTAGACTAGCGTATACTTTCTCGACCCATACAGATGGGCGATGGATGATCCCATATCCATTGGTGTTTGACATCAGAGATGATATACGGGTGCTCAGTAGAGACTGGGTACACTGGACGGACTCGCCGAGAACTCCCAGATGGTATTATACCTCACGTCAGATGGCAGTTCTCTGGTGACACTGGTACAGAGTAGTCTGTTGACCCGAGATCGTCATAGAGTCTTGTGTGGTTCCCACTGTGCTTTGATTTCCATCTTACCACGTCCAAGAGGGCGTGCAAAACGGTGGTTTTTGGGTACAGTCCCGAGTCACATGGAGGCAATGAGCGATAGGAGGGGATTCGTCTCTCCCGGTATAGGGAGTTGATGTTGCGCTGTGTTCGATTGGCTATGACAGGAAATCCCTGGCCAGGGTTGCTGAGATTTACTGGTAAGTGTTACCAGTAGTTTCTCGAACAGTTATAGACCTCATATCGACACGACTTATCGAGCTATTGGGGTCTGACGTTTACCACCCCTAGGTTAGATATGCGGCATATCAGACGATCAGACCGGACTGTACGGTAGTGTTACTGGTCGGATTCACTGGAGTGTGAGCGGGCTTGCTCGTCGATCTTCAGATCACTCAATACCCGGGTGGCCGTTACGTTTAGCAGACCGCTTGCGGCTTGTGGGTGTTTGATATGATCATCACCTGCTGCCGGCGTATTGACGAGTCTTTAGAGTCCTACACGGAGGTTTCCTGGATCAAGCGAAACGAAATAGGAGCGCATATGAGATATGTGCGGGACCGAGAATAATACGGGTATGTGATACTGTATTCGATTCTCGCGATGTGACATTGATCGGTTATATGCGATATAGCCGGGTTATCGGATCAAGTGTTGATTCGATAAGATGTTACTAATGATACCAGTCGGTTATGTGCGTCATGACCGGATCGTTAAATCAAGCGTTGATTTAATGATTTAATGCATAATTATATATTTGATATATTACTTTGCATTAACTAGTATCGGTTCACTTTGAATGGATTTTCTCACTCGGATGTCCGCATTATATATGTGATATGATTTTGTGCGCTTGCTTGTATCATGTTTGATGATGCATGCTTTTTTTGGTTAAGTGTAAAGTATTAAACCTTGGTTAATGAAATGGTTAGGGTTTATTATTTGTTATTCATTTATCTTATTTAATTATCCATTTATTTTTGATAAATGAATAAAAAAAAATGAAATGAAAATGGTTGCTAATTTTGGATTCTAGTTGAAGCTTCTTGAAGTCTTTGACTTTGTAACCATTTTTGTCTCATGCTTAACCTAACCATTCCACTAAACCATGATTGATTCTCTACACCTAACTATGGCTTGTTATGATAAGAATGGATAATTCTTTTCTTTTTGAAATAACTTATCTTATCATTATTCTTCTTCTTCTTCTTCCTTGAACTTCAAGAAGAAAGCTTACCTCATCAATGGTGATTGATGAATTAGAGTGAGAAATCCAATTCTAAAGTTAACCCAACTCCTATTTCTTCATCCTCTACCTCTTGCCAAGTAGTAGAGTGTGTTTTCTTCACAAGTTTCTTGACTTGGTGAAGTCGGAGCTTGATTTAGCGATGCCTCGACGTAGATCATCTTCGGCATGGACATCGATGACCTATCCCGTCCATTCTCCGACGAAGCCGACGCTTGAGCCCGGATTCTTTTTGGACAGCGGAGAGGACTTCGTTGCGGAGCTATGGAGGTGGAGCGCCGGATCTACAAAGGTTGTATTTCCGATAACCCTTTAGTTAAGTGTTAACTAGATTGTTTTTCGCCTAGACATCTAGCAAACGATCCGTAGTCGGGTCTCTCGGCACCGTTAAAATTTTAATTTAGCATGATCGATGCCTTGTGAGACCTCACTAGGGTGCCTAGGAACCCTACAGAGAGTATCAAATTGATAGAAGCACAAATTGCACAACTGATTGAAGCAATGAATGCTAGAGAGAAAGGGAATCTTCCAGCTCAACCACCACCTAATCCTGGACCCTTGCATTATAAAGATGTGAGTGCTATTACCACGTTGAGATCTGAAAGAATGCTAGATAACCATGTGGGTGAACAAATTGATAATGATGAATTGATCATTAACACTCCAGCTTCCACTTCCACTCCCATATCTGCTTCTTACCCTATTTCGTCTAATTTACCTTCTTCTTCCGAGCCTACTCTCCATTTCCCCAAAGGCTCGAACCCTCCACCCACCTCATCCTTTCCACCCCCACAAACTTCTCCACAAACGTTGGATCCAACACTTATTGATAAAGCTCCATTTCCAAACAGATTGAGGGCCAACAAACCTAATGCATAAATGGAGAAGATTGTGGATATGTTTAAGCAAGTCAACATCAACATCCCTCTCCTAGATGCTATCCAAAAAGTTCCGTCTTATGCGAAAACTCTAAAGAACTTGTGCACTAGGAAGAGGAAGACTCAAGTGCCAAAAAAAGTGTTCATGTCGAGTACTGTAAATGCATTTTTCCCCAACAATTACCAAAGAAACGTAAGGACCCTGGCTGTCCTACAATTTCTATTTATATTGGGGGTAAAAATATTAACCGTGCTTTACTTGACCTTGGCACTAGTGTTAACTTGCTTCCATATTCTGTGTATGAGCAATTGGGTGTCGAAGAGTTAAAACTATCGCAATGTACTTTACAGATGGCAGACCGATCTATCACCAAGCCAAGGGGTATGCTTGAGGATGTGTTGATAAAAGTCGGGGAATTTATATTCTCTATGGACTTTATTGTTCTAGATACACAACCTGTTCCGGAACCAAATTCTGGTGATTCTCGGTCGACCCTTTTTGGCGACTTCCAACGCTGTAATCAATTGTCAAAACGGTTCTATGACCCTATCCTTCGAGAATAGGTCAATTGAACTTAACATTTACAAGTTGGGAAGTCAAGCTTCCAAACCCTATGCTCATGTATATTCTGTCGATTTAATGGATGTCGATAGCAGCGAATTTGATCAGCTTCACGATACTGATCCAGACTTCCTTTATACGTTGTTGTTTGACCCAGATATGTATCATATACATACGGACCCTTCTTTTGAGTTATCCGGGTCAACATCTAACGCTAATTCTGAACCTTTCATGGAGTCTGAGTATCATCCCATTCTTTCCAATGACATAATTCTGCGGGATATCGATGAAAGCTTCGCTGATAAACTCGCATTTTTAGCAAACACAGGTGTTGAGATGAATCAACTCCAAAAAGAAATTGAACCTCCACCCCTTCTTCTTGACAGTCATGAGAATGCGAGTAATCCATCATCACAATCACTGTGTTGTCTCTCCAAAACGAGACGCAAACACATTCTATCCCAACACTTATCTTTTCCCCACTTCTTCCTGGCTCTCCACAACATGTTCTTCCACCAACCGGTGCACTACACTGATAAAATCTTCGAATGGTTGGTGTTGACTTTCGGTCTTTGTAAATCTTTGCATTGACCAATAAATTTTGACCCCCCTCTTATGATTTTCAAAGCTTAATATTGTTTAACTCACGTTTGTGGGGGGTATATTTTTGGCTCTTGAAAATAAAAGTTGTCCTCAAAATTGTGAGCCAAAAATAAGTTTGGGGGAGGATTTTCATGATTCATATATTATTGCCCCCGTTAATAAATTTCCTCCCAAGCCTACAGGTTTTCAAGATTTAACAGATGGCAACAGTGAGGACACTGTTATAAACAAGTTTATGGGAGGTTTGTGCTTATTCACGCATCACTTTGCATCATACTTTGCATAAGCACAAAACATATAAAAAAATAATAATAATAATAAATTGTTTGTATATAAATAAGATAATAAAAGATTAGATAGTGAAAAATTACATCCAAAAGATTGGAAAAATTTAAGAAAACCTAGAAAGTTAGAAGTTTTCTTAAACGAACTAGTAATAAGTAGTTATGAGCCGTTGTCCCAAGGGTTAGTAAGATGAAGGAAGTCACTAATCTGAGGATAAAAATAAGTCTGAAAAATAGTTCCTATTCTGGAAGCCAAACATTTGAATGTTGATACCCTACTATACGCACTTACATACGTCTTGAAACTCGGGATAGTATAGGATACCTTGAAATGCTCTTGTCTAAAAGCCAAAGTACAAAGAAAACAATAAATGAAGAAAATATATAAAATGGCAAAGAAAAATGAACACTGGTTTTGTAATCACCAAGGCAGAATAAAAAAATATAGCGAGGGTGCTTCATCAGCTAGTGCCTTAGACCAACTGGTTTGGGAGTCACTGCTAAGCCTTAAGTGTTGCAAGATGAAAAAAATGCTACTTATGCCTAATCAGCGAGCATATGAGTAATCGGTCGGTTAGTACCTCAATAAGTATTAACGGTCGCATGAAAAATGTGTGAGCAAATCCATCTAATATTCACCGACTAAAAAAGTACTGAGGAAGATGGACAAGAGTATGATAGCTTGAATTGAATTCTCCGAGTGTAAAGATGTTCTTTACACACACGTAGGGGTATATGATCAGTGTTTGGAAGAAAGGTGGGAATAAAGAATAAAGACGATATTTATTGAGAGATGATGCGATTTCTATCTTTTCATGACTATTAAGATAGGGTTCATGACAACTGAAAAGCTAATGTAGTTGGAAACTCTAATTTTCAAAGCCTTTCTTTTACAATTCATATTTTTATATGTAATTTTTGAAAGGTTCTTAGGCATCCTATAGAGGTCTCACAAGGCATCGAACATGCCAAATTTAAAATTTGTGGTGCCGAGAAACCCTAGTTAACGGATCGTTGCTAGATGTCTAGGCGAAATATAAAACTAGTTAACTATTTAACTACAGGTTAGATGCTACAACCTTTGTAGATCCGGATTTCCACTTCCTTAGCTCCACGAGGGCGTCCTCTCGCTGTCCATCTTGAAGCTTGGACTCTCGTGACGGCTTCATCGGAGAAACGTGCGGAATAGATCGTCGGCTTCGTGTCAAAGATGATCTACGTCGAGGTTGCATAAACTCAAGCTCTGACTTCACAAAGTTGTGAAACTTGTGAAGAAAACACCCAAAACAACTTGGCAAGAGGTAGAGGGTGAAGAAATAGGAGGTGGGTTCACTTTAGAATTGGATTTATCTCACTTTAACTCAAGTTGCTATTGATGGACCTTGAGTTTGAAGAAGAAGAAGAAGATGATGAAGATAAAGAAAGAATGATAAGTATTCATTATTTAAAATAAAACTAATATGAATACTTATCATATCTTGACCATGGTCAAGTGTAGAGATTAAACCAAGGTTAGTTAGAGTGGTTAGGGTTAAGGATGAGATAAGGATGGTGGACTTTGTCAAAGTTTCAAGAAGTTTCAACATAGCTCCAAAATAAGCCACCATTCTTAACTTAATCCTT
The DNA here is from genome assembly GCA_030015575.1 of Agapanthus africanus. Taxonomy (NCBI): domain Eukaryota; kingdom Viridiplantae; phylum Streptophyta; class Magnoliopsida; order Asparagales; family Amaryllidaceae; genus Agapanthus; species Agapanthus africanus. The sequence goes on from JASDDO010000029.1 coordinate 319,923,379, forward strand.
TTCAAATAAATAAACAAATAAATAAATGAAAAACCAAAACCCTAATCATCACTTAACCATGGTTTAACCCATTACACTTAACCACATTATCAAGTATCATCAAACATGATACAAAAAGTGCACAAAAGTATATCACATATACAATGTGCAATCTAAGTGAGAAAAATCCGTTTAAAGTGAACCAATACTAGTTAATGCAAAGTAATATATCAAATATATAATTATACATTAAATCATTAAATCAACATTTGATTCAATGATCCGGTCATGTCGCACATGACCGACTAGTATTCAATGTATCGGCTTATCGAATCGATCTTCGATTCGATAACTAGGTTATATCGAATATAACCATTCGATACATATATCGCGAGAATGGAATACGGTATCACATACACGCATTATTCTCGGTCCTGCACATATCTCATATGCGCTCCTATTTCGTTTCGCTTGAGCCAGGAAACCTCTGTGTAGGACTCAAAAGACTCGTCAATACGCCGATAGCAGATGATGATCATATCAAGCATCCACATGCCGCAAGCGGTCTGCTAAACGTAACGGCCACCCGGGTATTGAGCGATCAGAAGATCGACGAGCTAGCCCGCTCACACTCCTGCGAATCCGACCAGTAACACTTACCATACAGTCCGGTCTCTTCGTCTGATACGTCGCATATCAAGTCTAGGGGTGGTATACGTCAGACCCCAATAACCCGATAAGTCGTGCCGATGTGAGGCTCGTAACGGGTCGAGAAACTACTGGTAACACTTACCAGCAAATCTCTGATCAGCCCTGGCCAGGGAGTTCCCTGTTACGGCCAATCGAGCACAGCGCAACATCTACCCCCAATACCGGGAGAGACGAAACCCCTCCTATCGCTCATTGCCTCCATGTGACTCGGGACTGTACCCAAAGACCACCGTTTTACACGCCCTCATGGACGTGGTAAGGTGGAGATCAAAGCACAGTGGGAATCACACAAGACTCTATGACGATCTCGGGTCTAAAGACTAACCTGTACAAGTGTCACCTGAGAACTGCCATCTGACGTGAGGTATAATACCATCTGGGAGTTCTCGGCGAGTCCGTCCAGTGTACCCAGTCTCCACTGAGCACCCGTATACCATCTCTGATGTCAAACACCAATGGATATGGGATCATCCATCGCCCATCACATGGGTCGAGAAGCGTATACGCTAGTCTACTCTGGTATATCGATGCCCCGTCTCGATACACCCACGACTAGGGACCTTGAAGGATGTACTTATAGACTACCATGTCCCCACTAGTATGATCTGCATCATAGTCCAGGCAGTCAAGTACACATCCTAAGGGCTTTACCAACATGTAACTATAAGACAGTATAAAGAGACTAGTGTACATGTTAAGATAAAGAGCAACCAGATAGATACTATCATGTCGAGCAAGAAAGTCATCTCTATATATGTCCAAGCATCCAATATAATATATATAATCTGTACAATACTGGCCTCTAGGGCATACATACAACTAACAATCTCCCACTTGCACTAGGGCCAGCTGCTGTAGTATCTCATACCGAGCATCCCGAAGAGTCTCTCAAACTGTATCTGCGGAATGGCCTTCGTGAGTGGATCCGCCGTGTTGTTCTTCGTGTCAACCCTCCTGACCTCGATCTCCCGGCGATCAACTATCTCCCGGATCAGGTGATACCGCCTCAGAATATGCCTGGATCTCTGATGGGACCTGGGTTCCTTGGCCAAAGCCACTGCTCCATTGTTATCGCAATACAAAGGTATTGGATGCTCAATGGATGGAACCACACCAAGTTCAGTAATGAACTTCTTGATCCAGACAGCCTCTTTGGCAGCATCGTTGGCAGCGATGTATTCAGCCTCCATCGTCGAGTCTGCCACGGTTTCCTGCTTGGAACTCTTCCAGCTAACCGCCCCTCCGTAAAGGGTAAAGACAAAACCCGACTGCGACTTAGAGTCGTCCTTATCACTCTGGATGCTGGAATCGGTAAAGGACTCCACTTGGAGTTCTCCGTTACCATACACCAAGAACATATCTCTAGTCCTTCGCAAGTACTTGAGAATGCTCTTCACAGCTGTCCAGTGACTCTCTCCAGGATCAGCTTGATACCTGCTCACTACACTTAGTGAGTATGCTACATCGGGTCTGGTACATAGCATCGCATACATGATAGAGCCTACTGCCGAAGCATAGGGTATCCCTTGCATGCGAGCTCTCTCCAAATCAGTCTTGGGAGACATCTCTTTGGAGAGAGTGACTCCAGAGATCGTGGGAAAGTTCCCACGCTTGGACTCTTCCATACTAAACCTCTTTAGTATGGTGTCAATGTACCTGGATTGGGACAATCCTAAAATCCTTTTGGATCTATCTCTATAGATCCTAATTCCCAATATGCAGGAGGCATCACCAAGATCTTTCATTGAGAATCTTTGTGATAAGAAGAGCTTGACCGATTGCAGCATAGGAATATCATTTCCTATCAAGAGTATGTCGTCCACGTACAATACGAGGAAGACTACCTTACTCTCTGCCACCTTCTTGTAGATACAAGGTTCATCTGGATTTTTGACGAAATCAAACTCTTTGATAACGACGTCAAAGCAGATATTCCAACTCCGCGATGCTTGCTTTAATCCATAAATAGATTTAAGCAGCTTGCACACCTTCCCGCTGCTCCCACTTGAAAGGTTCCTAGGCACACTAGTGGGTTCTCACAAGGCAACGAACATGCCAAATTAAAATTTTTAGTGCCGAGAAACCCTAGACTACGGATCTTTAACTAGATGTTTAGGCGAAAACGAAAGCTAGTTAACTGTTAACTACTAGGATACGGATATACAACCTTTGTAGATCCGGATTTCCGCCTCCTAAGCTCCACGTGGTCATGTCCTCGCTGTCCATCATGAATCCTTGACTCGATCATCGGCTTCATCGGGAAAGCGAGCGGAATAGGTCGTCGGCTTTGTGTCAAAGACGATCTACGTCGAGGTTGCACAAACTCAAGCTCCGACTTCACAAACTTGTGAAACTTGTGAAGTAAACACCCAAAACAACTTGGCAAGAGGTAGAGGGTGAAGAAATAGGAGGTGGGTTCACTTTAGATTTGGATTTAACTCACTAGATCTCAACTTGCCATTGGAGTAGCAAGCTTGAAGAAGAAGAAGAAGATGAGCTCAAGAAAAGAATTATGATAAGTCTTATGATAAAAATAAAATAAATCAAATACTTATCATATCTTGAACTAGGGTTAAGTGTAGAGAATTAACCATGGTCACTTTAGATGGGTTAGGGTTAAGCATGAAGATAAGGATGGTTAGCAAAGTCAAAGCTTCATGAAGCTTCAACTTAAAACAAAAAGAGCCACCATTCTTATCTTAATTTATTTCAAATAAATAAATAAATAAATAAATAAATGAAAATGCAAAACCCTAATTATCATATTAACCATGGATTAATTTTATACACTTAACAAAATGATCAAGTATCATCAAACATGATACAAAAAAGTGCACGAAAGTATATCACATATACAATGTGCAATCCAAGTGAGAAAAATCCGTTTAAAGTGAACCAATACTAGTTAATGTAAAGTAACATATCAAATATATAATTATACATTAAATCATTAAATCAACACTTGATTCAATGATCCGGTCATGTCGCACATAACCGACTAGTATTCAATGCATCGATTTATCGAATCAATGATTCGATAACTAGGTCATATCGAATATAACCATTCGAAACATATATCGCGAGAATGAAATGCGGTATCACATACACGCATTATTCTCGGTCCTGCACATATCTCATATGCGCTCCTATTTCGTTTCGCTTGAGCCAGGAAACCTCTGTGTAGGACTCTAAAGACTCGTCAATACGCCGGTAGCAGATGATGATCATATCAAGCACCCACAAGCCGCAAGCGGTCTGCTAAACGTAACGGCCACCCGGGTATTGAGCGATCAGAAGATCGACGAGCTAGCCCGCTCACACTCCTGCGAATCCGACCAGTAACACTTACCATACAGTCAAGTCTCTTCGTCTGATACGTCGCATATCAAGTCTAGGGGTGGTATACGTCAGACCCCAATAACCCGATAAATCGTGCTGATGTGAGGCTCGTAACGGGTCGAGAAACTACTGGTAACACTTACCAGCAAATCTCTAATCAGCCCTGGCCAGGGACTTCCCTGTTACGGCCAATCGAGCACAGCGCAACATCAACTCCCAATACCGGGAGAGACGAAACCCCTCCTATCGCTCATTGCCTCCATGTGACTCCGGACTGTACCCAAAGACCACCGTTTTGCACGCCCTCATGGACGTGGTAAGGTGGAGATCAAAGCACAGTGGGAATCACACAAGACTCTATGACGATCTCGGGTCTACAGACTAACCTGTACAAGTGTCACCTGAGAACTGCCATCTGACGTGAGGTATAATACCATCTGGGAGTTCTCGGCGAGTCCGTCCAGTGTACCCAGTCTCCACTGAGCACCCGTATACCATCTCTGATGTCAAACACCAATGGATATGGGATCATCCATCGCCCATCACATGGGTCGAGAAGCATATACGCTAGTCTACTCTGGTATATCGATGCCCCGTCTCGATACACCCACGACTAGGGACCTTGAAGGATGTACTTATGGACTACCATGTCCCCACTAGTATGATCTGCATCATAGTCCAGGTAGTCAAGTACAAACCTAAGGGCTTTACCAACATGTAACTATAATACAGTATAAAGAGACTAGTGTACATGTTAAGATAAATGGCAACCAGATAGCATACTATCATGTCGAGCAAGAAAGTCATCTCTATATATGTCCAAGCATCCAATATAATATACATAATCTGTACAATACTGGCCTCTAGGGCATACATACAACTAACAATCTCCCACTTGCACTAGGGCCAGCTGCTGTAGTATCTCATACCGAGCATCCCGAAGAGTCTCTCAAACTGTATCTGGGGAATGGCCTTCGTGAGTGGATCCGCCGTGTTGTTCTTCGTGTCAACTCTCCTAACCTCGATCTCCCGGCGATCAACTATCTCCCGGATCAGGTGATACCGCCTCAGAATGTGCCTGGACCGCTGATGGGACCTGGGTTCCTTGGCCAAAGCCACCGCTCCATTGTTATCACAATACAAAGGTATTGGATGCTCAATGGATGGAACCACTCCAAGTTCAGTAATGAACTTCTTGATCCAGACAGCTTCTTTAGCAGCATCGTTGGCAGCGATGTATTCAGCCTCCATCGTCGAGTCTGCCACGGTTTCCTGCTTGGAACTCTTCTAGCTAACCGCCCCTCCGTAAAGGGTAAAGACAAAGCCCGACTGCGACTTAGAGTCGTCCTTATCACTCTGGAAGCTCGAATCGGTAAAGGACTCCACTTGGAGTTCTCCGTTACCATACACCAAGAACATATCTCTAGTCCTTCGCAAGTACTTGAGAATGCTCTTCACAGCTGTCCAGTGACTCTCTCCAGGATCAGCTTGATACCTGCTCACTACACTTAGTGAGTATGCTACATCGGGTCTGGTACATAGCATCGCATACATGATAGAGCCTACTGCCGAAGCATAGGGTATCCCTTGCATGCGAGCTCTCTCCAAATCAGTCTTGGGAGACATCTCTTTGGAGAGAGTGACTCCAGAGATCGTGGGCATATTCCCACGCTTGGACTCTTCCATACTAAACCTCTTTAGTATGGTGTCAATGTACCTGGATTGGGACAATCCCAAAATCCGTTTGGATCTATCTCTATAGATCCTAATCCCCAATATGCAGGAGGCATCACCAAGATCTTTCATTGAGAATCTTTGTGATAAGAAGAGCTTGACCGATTGCAGCATAGGAATATCATTTCCTATCAAGAGTATGTCGTCCACGTACAATACGAGGAAGACGATCTTACTCTCTGCCACCTTCTTGTAGATACAAGGTTCATCTGGGTTTTTGAAGAAATCAAACTCTTTGATAACGACATCAAAGCAGATGTTCCAACTCCGCGATGCTTGCTTTAATCCATAAATTGATTTAAGCAGCTTGCACACCTTCCCGCTGCTCCCACTGTCTACGAAGCCCTCTGGCTGAGTCATGTACACGCACTCTTCTAAATCACCATTTAGAAAGGCGGTCTTAACATCCATTTGCCAGATTTCGTAGTCATGAAAGGCAGCAATGGCAAGCATGATTCGGATGAATTTAAGCATAGCCACTGGAGAAAAGGTCTCGTCATAGTCCATACCTGGTCTTTGACGAAAACCCTTTGCTACAAGTCTAGCTTTGAAAGTCTCCACTTTCCCATCTACACCAAGTTTCTTCTTGAAGATCCACTTGCTCCCAATGGGTTTTACCCCTTCAGGAGCAACTTCCAAAGTCCATACTTTGTTGGTGTACATGGATTCCATCTTGGACCGCATAGCATCCAGCCATTTCACTGAGTCCCTACTCGTGATGGCCTGCTCGAAGCTAGTTGGGTCATCATCTTCCATGATGCAATCCTCGCTTCCACCGTCCATGAGAAAACCGTAGTATCTCTCAGGTTGGCGAGGAACCCTACTAGATCGGCGGAGAGGCTGAGGTTCATTGGGAGCTACTGAATCTTCTGGTTCCACTAAATCTTCAGTTACTGTTTGTGTATCTGGAACCTCTTCCAGCTCTACCACTTTGCCACTAATTTCTTTTTCAAGAAATTCCTTTTCTAAAAAGGTGGCATATTGAGAAACAAACACTTTTTGTTCTTCAGCATGGTAGAATAAATATCCTTGGGAATTCTTAGGATATCCCACAAACTTGCAAAGAACTGACCGTGCCTCGAGTTTGTCTGGATTTTGTCTTTTGACATAGGCCGGACAACCCCATATCTTAACTCGTTTAAAATATGGTCTCTTCCCACTCCATATCTCATATGGTGTGGTAGGTACAGATTTAGATGGAACTTGATTCAATAGGTATGCTGCTGTCTCCAGCGCATATCCCCAGAAAGAAATAGGTAACTCAGCTATGCTCATCATAGAGCGCACCATATCTAATAGGGTGCGGTTCCTCCGTTCAGATACACCGTTGTGCTGTGGTGTATATGGAGGAGTCAGCTGAGAGAGAATCCCATTCTCTTTTAGGAAGTCCAGGAATTCATTGCTTAAGTATTCACCTCCTCGATCAGATCGAAGGATTTTAATACTTTTTCCGGTTTGGTTCTCAACTTCTTGTTTATATTCCCTAAATTTCTCAAAAGCTTCTGATTTGTGTTTCATCAGGAACACATATCCGAATCTAGAGAGATCGTCAGTGAATGTAATGAAGTACGAAGAACCATCCCTGGCATGTGTAGACATGGGACCGCATACATCACTATGTATCAGTCCTAAGAGTTCGGTAACTCTTTCTCCGTGTCCCGTAAACGGAGTCTTGGTCATCTTGCCTTTGAGACATGACTGGCAAGTGTCATAAGATGAAAATTCAAACGGATTTAAATATCCATCTTTATGCAACTTAGCTAGTCGTGTCGCATTGATGTGACCCAGTCTACAATGCCACAAGAAGGATTCGTTGAGTTCAGAACTCTTCCTCTTGTGTGTGTTTGTTATGCTCAGGACTGTTGATTGGTTTAGAACATAAATGCCATTGCACAACGTGCCTGATCCAACCAACTTTTGGTTATGGAAAATGTTCATAACATTGTCCTGTAATACAAAATTATATCCCTCTTTACTTAATAAAGAAACCGATATAATGTTGCATATCAGGTTCGGCATGTAATAGCATTCGTTCAGAACCAATGTATTACCAGTTGGTAATACAAGGTGATATTCCCCGACTGTCTTAGCTGCAACAATTGCACCATTTCTGACTCTAATGTCTTTATCACCTTCTCCAAGTTCTCTACCTTTCCTAAGCCCATGTAACTGATTACATATATGGGATCCCGACCCGGTATCCAATACCCAGGACGTAGAGCAAATAGAGAAACAGTTCTCAGTAACGAACACACCCGAAGAAAATGCATCAACATGTACTTTCTTCATTCGGGTGCCATGGGAATCCTGGTATTCCCCTATATCCTGTTCATTCCTATAACTCTTATAAGAATGAATGGAACCAACGTTCCCCAGCACAGTATAACATGCGGGTTCGGTCAATACATCCATATTATTATCTTTATTAAGGCATGAAATGGTCGCTACCTGGAGAGAGAGAGAAGAAAACACTTTAGCGTATGCTCGTGCAAGATCAGATTGGTTATTATCTTATCTAATCAGGATGGCTCCCACTGCTTTTTATCAAATCTTCCTCCAAACCCAAAAAGGAAAGACTAGCCGGGATTAATTACACACTACAAGTTCGCCAATCTTTCAGCCAGGCCAGTGTCGGTACTTTGAGGGAGGTCCCCCGTACTTTCGCACGAACCTAATTACTGTAAATCTCGTTTTTCCAGAGGCGTAACCCCGTTGACACCTTTCTAGACACCTACTTGATCGGCTAATTGCAATGTGTAAAACTCTCCCAGGAGTAACTCTTACTCGCAGTGGGTATCGGGATCCAACTATCTCATAGAAGGTATGCAATCTCATTGCAAATTTCAACACTTGAAACTCCCGATAATGCTTTTGCCCCTAGCAGCTATATGACCTTAACATAGTCAACAAATCATAAGTGCTAGTCAAGTTCAACCCGTCATTTCCTGATTGAATTAAACCCACCCGCACGACCCTTAACATAGTCAACAAAGTCGCACGACTACCCTAATCCAATCGCATCATATGCTAATACAGATAAGTACTAATTAGCTACCGCACACTACGCCTTAACATAGTCAACAAACGTAGCACGAATACTAACTAGTACTTATCTGAAATGACGGAGGGCTACGCAGGTTTTTCATAAAAACCATGAGCGTAATGAACTTGATATCGTTGTAGAATCAAATGAAGTTTTGAAATGGAGTGATTTTGAGGCTTTTCTAGTTTTGCTAAAGGAGTCACTCCCGGTGAAGGGATCTCGGTCCTTTCCTCGTCGAATGAGGTGCGGGATATATCATATATATCGCTGTGCAAAGCAAAAACACAAAAGCAGTCAAAAGCAAACCGAATGTGTAGCATCTGCCAGTTATTGCTAAAGGAGTCACTCCCGGTGAAGGGATCTCGGTCCTTTCCTCATCGAATAAGGTGCAGGGTATATCATATATACCGCTTTGCAAAGCAAGAACTGTAGCTACCCTTTTTATTTTAAAATTCGATTCTACAACATCTTAGGTTTCTTATCTTTCATTAATCACATTAATGAAGTCCCATCATTTAATACCTAAACATCACAGATAGATATGACGTACACTTATGCCATCCGCATTCGCCTCGATGTCCCCTCGTGCACCGTTAGGTTAGGTAACTAACGACAGAGCAGGGCAGGGCTAGCGCGGGTGTAAAACATAAGTAACGTCTATATAATATATCATATATACTATATACAATATCCATCACAGAATTAGATCACAGATATCGCAGCAGAATAAACATATGAAATATTGGATATACTAGGACGTCCGTGTTTTCAATACGAGCTAGTATAAAACACGGATTCCACGGTCGTGATGAATAGCCAATCCCACACCCCTAGACCCCTACGAGAGCGGCAAGCAACGCTGCCAATTCTAGGGTTAGGAGACCCGGACTCGACTCCTCGAGTTGGTCTCCCACTGGACCCCAGAACCCGGTTACTTGTGCTCCCCTCCTTGGGTCTATCCTAATGCGGAAAAGTAAATAATATACAAAGGGTGACAACTTCCGCTACCTGGAAGCGCCCCAAATAAAAGAATATTACATACAAGTTTTTACATGAATGAAAATGAAAAACACTCATCTCACATAAAAACCCTCGGCTATTCAAATACGACGATCCAATATAACATATCCAGCAACACATAACATCACATGTCATCAACGTAAGTAAGTATGCATACCCCAATTGTCGTTGACGTATAGCAACGAAACCGGCGATATGAACATACTACACTTACGGTCACAGAAAAGAAAGTGTAAAACTACAACAATTGGAATCCGCAACCTTTTTAGACATCACATGCCTAACGGTTATAAACCCCGCATTTTAGTCCCATTATCGAAAACTCTTTTCGATATCCAATGAAACTAAACCGCTAGATTTATAACATCCATCCAGTTATCTCATAACCTTTTTGTGAATTCCAATTATTGTATCCAGTTCCGGATAAATAGAATATGTTAAACTTTCCGATCGAACATTCGAACACCCAAGTTTTCCCGACACCGATTAACACATGAAATAGGTTCAAAGACATTCAGTTCATACCTCAGTACCAACGGTCCAGCCGTAGAAGGGTCAAGCCAACGCCTCACATGTGGCACGCCGTACTGCCCCAAACCCGAAGGTTCAAAGGGCAGTTCAAGACGGTCACATAATCGAGTTAAGGTTTGTGTCTTCTAGAGGGACCATCGCGTTACTTGCACTACTCAGAATGTCTTTTAACCATAGAAAATCCAACACTTGGATATTCCGGCAGGGGAAAACCTGGGTATTCGTATCCGGTCGAACTCTTTAACATATTCTACAATTATCTGGAAAAACACTTAGACAAAGTTTGATATTCCGATCGAATTCATCGATTCCCAATATAACTCCAGAGCACTCAACCTTTAAATAAATTTAAAAATATCCAGAAAACTCACCAGAATTTATCAGGTATTACTGTGCAAAAAAAATGAGATGACGTCACCATGTGGCCGCGGAAGGGCGGCAGAAAGCATGCTTCTGCCGCGCTTCCGCGGCACAATGAACAGTACATGGAATCGTTTTACACAGTAATGCTTAGAATTCTATGCTGAATTTTTTAGACATTTTAAATATCAAAAATTCCCAGATTTATGAAAATGTCCAGAGAGCTCTAAAGTATTTGGGTTTCGTGTTCGTTCGGACTTCAAACGTCGTCGGGACTTCGCCTAAGGCTCTAGCTAGGCTCTGATACCAGTGAAAGGTTCCTAGGCACACTAGTGGGTTCTCACAAGCCAACGAACATGCCAAATTAAAATTTTTAGTGCCGAGAAACCCTAGACTACGGATCTTTAATTAGATGTTTAGGCGAAAACGAAAGCTAGTTAACTGTTAACTACTAGGATACGGATATACAACCTTTGTAGATCCGGATTTCCGCCTCCTAAGCTCCACGTGGTCATGTCCTCGCTGTCCATCATGAATCCTTGACTCGATCATCGGCTTCATCGGGAAAGCGAGCGGAATAGGTCGTCGGCTTTGTGTCAAAGACGATCTACGTCGAGGTTGCACAAACTCAAGCTCCGACTTCACAAACTTGTGAAACTTGTGAAGTAAACACCCAAAACAACTTGGCAAGAGGTAGAGGGTGAAGAAATAGGAGGTGGGTTCACTTTAGATTTGGATTTAACTCACTAGATCTCAACTTGCCATTGGAGTAGCAAGCTTGAAGAAGAAGAAGAAAATGAGCTCAAGAAAAGAATTATGATAAGTCTTATGATAAAAATAAAATAAATCAAATACTTATCATATCTTGAACTAGGGTTAAGTGTAGAGAATTAACCATGGTCACTTTAGATGGGTTAGGGTTAAGCATGAAGATAAGGATGGTTAGCAAAGTCAAAGCTTCATGAAGCTTCAACTTAAAACAAAAAGAGCCACCATTCTTATCTTAATTTATTTCAAATAAATAAATAAATAAATAAATAAATAAATGAAAATGCAAAACCCTAATTATCATATTAACCATGGATTAATTTTATACACTTAACAAAATGATCAAGTATCATCAAACATGATACAAAAAAGTGCACGAAAGTATATCACATATACAATGTGCAATCCAAGTGAGAAAAATCCGTTTAAAGTGAACCAATACTAGTTAATGTAAAGTAACATATCAAATATATAATTATACATTAAATCATTAAATCAACACTTGATTCAATGATCCGGTCATGTCGCACATAACCGACTAGTATTCAATGCATCGATTTATCGAATCAATGATTCGATAACTAGGTCATATCGAATATAACCATTCGAAACATATATCGCGAGAATGAAATGCGGTATCACATACACGCATTATTCTCGGTCCTGCACATATCTCATATGCGCTCCTATTTCGTTTCGCTTGAGCCAGGAAACCTCTGTGTAGGACTCTAAAGACTCGTCAATACGCCGGTAGCAGATGATGATCATATCAAGCACCCACAAGCCGCAAGCGGTCTGCTAAACGTAACGGCCACCCGGGTATTGAGCGATCAGAAGATCGACGAGCTAGCCCGCTCACACTCCTGCGAATCCGACCAGTAACACTTACCATACAGTCAAGTCTCTTCGTCTGATACGTCGCATATCAAGTCTAGGGGTGGTATACGTCAGACCCCAATAACCCGATAAATCGTGCTGATGTGAGGCTCGTAACGGGTCGAGAAACTACTGGTAACACTTACCAGCAAATCTCTAATCAGCCCTGGCCAGGGACTTCCCTGTTACGGCCAATCGAGCACAGCGCAACATCAACTCCCAATACCGGGAGAGACGAAACCCCTCCTATCGCTCATTGCCTCCATGTGACTCCGGACTGTACCCAAAGACCACCGTTTTGCACGCCCTCATGGACGTGGTAAGGTGGAGATCAAAGCACAGTGGGAATCACACAAGACTCTATGACGATCTCGGGTCTACAGACTAACCTGTACAAGTGTCACCTGAGAACTGCCATCTGACGTGAGGTATAATACCATCTGGGAGTTCTCGGCGAGTCCGTCCAGTGTACCCAGTCTCCACTGAGCACCCGTATACCATCTCTGATGTCAAACACCAATGGATATGGGATCATCCATCGCCCATCACATGGGTCGAGAAGCATATACGCTAGTCTACTCTGGTATATCGATGCCCCGTCTCGATACACCCACGACTAGGGACCTTGAAGGATGTACTTATGGACTACCATGTCCCCACTAGTATGATCTGCATCATAGTCCAGGTAGTCAAGTACAAATCCTAAGGGCTTTACCAACATGTAACTATAATACAGTATAAAGAGACTAGTGTACATGTTAAGATAAATGGCAACCAGATAGCATACTATCATGTCGAGCAAGAAAGTCATCTCTATATATGTCCAAGCATCCAATATAATATACATAATCTGTACAATACTGGCCTCTAGGGCATACATACAACTAACACCACTGTCTACGAAGCCCTCTGGCTGAGTCATGTACACGCACTCTTCTAAATCACCATTTAGAAAGGCGGTCTTAACATCCATTTGCCAGATTTCGTAGTCATGAAAGGCAGCAATGGCAAGCATGATCCGGATGGATTTAAGCATAGCCACTGGAGAAAAGGTTTCGTCATAGTCCACACCTGGTCTTTGACGAAAACCCTTTGCTATAAGTCTAGCTTTGAAAGTCTCCACTTTCCCATCTACACCAAGTTTCTTCTTGAAGATCCACTTGCTCCCAATGGGTTTTACCCCTTCAGGAGCAACTTCCAAAGTCCATACTTTGTTGGTGTACATGGATTCCATCTCGGACCGCATAGCATCCAGCCATTTCACTGAGTCCCTACTCGTGATGGCCTGCTCGAAGCTAGTTGGGTCATCATCCTCCATGATGCAATCCTCGCTCCCTCCATCCATGAGAAAACCGTAGTATCTCTCAGGTTGGCGAGGAACCCTACTAGATCGGCGGAGTGGCTGGGGTTCATCAGGAACTACGGAATCCTCTGGTTCAATCAAATCTTCTGTTGTAGTCTGTGTCGCTGGAACCTCTTCCAGTTCTACCTCAATGCCACTTATCTGTTTCATAAGAAAACTTTTTTCTAAGAAAGTGGCATGTCGAGAAACAAACACTTTTTGTTCCTCGGGATGGTAGAAGATATACCCTTGTGAATTTTTGGGATATCCTACAAACTTACATAATACAGATCTTGCCTCGAGTTTGTCCAGATTTTGTCTTTTGACATAGGCTGGACAACCCCATATCTTAATATAATTAAGATGTGGTCTCTTCCCTTTCCATATCTCATATGGAGTGGTAGGCACTGATTTGGTAGGAACTCTATTCAATAGGTCTATGGCTGTCTCAAGCGCATATCCCCAGAAGGAAATAGGTAACTCAGCTGTACTCATCATTGATCGCATCATATCTAATAGGGTGCGGTTTCTCCGTTCAGATACACCGTTGTGCTGTGGTGTATATGGAGGAGTCAGCTGAGAGAGAATCCCATTCTCTTTTAGGAAGTCCAGGAATTCTCCGCTTAAGTATTCACCTCCTCGATCAGATCGAAGGATTTTAATACTTTTTCCGGTTTGGTTTTCGACTTCTTGTTTATATTCTCTAAATTTCTCAAAAGCTTCTGATTTGTGTTTCATCAGGAACACATATCCGAATCTAGAGAGATCGTCAGTGAATGTAATGAAGTACGAAGAACCATCCCTGGCATGTGTAGACATAGGACCGCATACATCACTATGTATCAGTCCTAAGAGTTCGGTAACTCTTTCTCCGTGTCCCGTAAACGGAGTTTTGGTCATCTTGCCTTTGAGACATGACTGGCAAGTGTCATAGGATGAAAATTCAAACGGATTTAAATATCCATCCTTATGCAACTTAGACAGTCGTGTCGCATTGATGTGACCCAGTCTACAATGCCACAAGAAGGATTCGTTCATTTCAGAACTCTTCCTCTTGTGTGTGTTTGTTATGCTCAGAATTGTTGATTGGTTTAGAACATAAATGCCATTGCACAATGTGCCTGATCCAACCAACTTTTGGTTACGGAAAATGTTCATAACATTATCCTGTAATACAAAATTATATCCCTCTTTACTTAATAAAGAAACCGATATAATGTTGCATATCAGGTTCGGCATGTAATAGCATTCGTTCAGAACCAATGTATTACCAGTTGGTAATACAAGGTGATATTCCCCGACAGTCTTGGCTGCAACAATTGCACCATTTCCTACTCTTATGTCTTTATCACCTTCTCCAAGTTCTCTACCTTTCCTTAGCCCATGTAACTGATTACATATATAGGATCCCGACCCGGTATCCAATACCCAGGACGTAGAGCAAATGGAGAAACAGTTCTCAGTAACGAACACACCCGAAGAAAATGCATCAACATGTACTTTCTTCAATCGGGTGGCATGGGAATCCTGGTATTCCCCTATATCCTGTTCATTCCTATAAATTTTATAGGAAAGAACGGAACCAACGTTCCCCAGCACAGTATAACATGCGGGTTCGGTCAATACATCCATATTATTATTTTGATTAGGGCCTGAAATGGTCGCTACCTGGAGAGAGAGAGAAGAAAACACTTTAGCGTATGCTCGTGCAAGATCAGATTGGTTATTATCTTATCTAATCAGGATGGCTCCCACTGTTTTTTTATCAAATCTTCCTCCAAACCTTAAAAGGAAAGACTAGCCGGGATTAATTACACACTACAAGTTCGCCAATCTTTCAGCCAGGCCAGTGTCGGTACTTTGAGGGAGGTCCCCCGTGCTTTCGCACGAACCTAATTACTGTAAACCTCGTTTTCCCAGAGGCGTAACCTCGTTAACACCTTTCTAGACACCTACTTGATCGGCTAATTGTAATGTGTAAAACTCTCCCAGGAGTAACTCTTACTCGCAGTGGGTATCGGGATCCAACTATCTCATAGAAGGTATGCAATCTCATTGCAAATTTCAACACTTGAAATTCCCGATAATCTTTTGCCCCTAGCGTGCTATGACCTTGACGCATGCCAAACAACCCATAGTCCGCTAGTCAAGTTCAACCCGTCATTTCCTGATTGAATTAAACCCATCCGCACGACCCTTGACGCATGCCAAACAACGCCGTGCGAATACCCTAATCCAATCTGCATCATATGCATAAGCAGATAAATACTAATTAGCTACCGTACACTACGCCTTGACGCATGCCAAACAACCGCAGCAAGAATACTAAATAGTACTTATCTGAAATGACGGAGGGCTACGACAGGTTTTTCTGAAAACCTATTGCGTAATGAACTTGATATCGTTGTAGAATCAAATGAAGTTTTAAAAATGGAGTGATTTTGAGGCTTTTCTAGTCTTGCTAAAGGAGTCACTCCCGGTGAAGGGATCTCGGTCCTTTCCTCGTCGAATGAGGTGCGGGATATATCATATATATCGCTGTGCAAAGCAAAAATGCAAAAGCAGTCAAAAGCAAACCGAGTGTGTAGCATCTGCCAGTTATTGCTAAAGGAGTCACTCCCGGTGAAGGGATCTCGGTCCTTTCCTCATCGAATAGGGTGCAGGGTATATCATATATACCGCTATGCAAAGCAAGAACTGTAGCTACCTGTTTTGTTTTAAAATTTGATTCTACAACATCTTAGGTTTCTTATCTTTCATTAATCACATTAATGAAGTCCCATCATTTAAATACCTAAACATCACAGATAGATATGACGTACATTTATGCCATCCGCATTCGCCTCGATGTCCCCTCGTGCACCGTTAGGTTAGGTAACTAATGACAGAGCAGGGCAGGGCTAGCACGGGTGTAAAACATAAGTAACGTCTATACAATATATCATATATACTATATACTATATCCATCACAGAGTCACAACACAGATATCGCAGCAGAATAAACATATGAAATATTGGATATACTAGGACGTCCGTGTTTTCAATACGAGCCAGTATAAAACACGGATTCCACGGTCGTGATGAATAGCCAATCCCACACCCCTAGACCCCTACGAGAGCGGCAAGCAACCCTGCCAATTCTAGGGTTAGGAGACCCGGACTCGACTCCTCGAGTTGGTCTCCCACTGGACCCCAGAACCCGGTTACTTGTGCTCCCCTCCTTGGGTCTATCCTAATGCGGAAAAGTAAATAATATACAAAGGGTGACAACTTCCGCTACCTGGAAGTGCCCCAAATGAAAGAATATTACATACAAGTTTTTACATGAATGAAAATGAAAAACACTCATCTCACATAAAAACCCCCGGCTATTCGAACATGACGATCCAATATAACATATCCAGCAACACATAACATCACATGTCATCAACGTAAGTAAGTATGCATACCCCAATTGTCGTTGACATATAGCAACGAAACCGGCGATATGAACATACTACACTTACGGTCACAGAAAAGAAAGTGTAAAACTACAACAATTGGAATCCGCAACCTCTTTAGACATCACATGCCTAATCGTTATAAACCCCACATTTTAGTCTCATTATCGAAAACACTTTTCAATATAAAGTGAAACTAAACCGCTAGATTTATAACATTCATTCAGTCATCACATAACTGTTTGTGAATTCCAATTATTGTATCACATTCCAGATAAACAGAAAATGTTAAACTTTCCGATCGAACAGTCGAATACCCAAGTTTTCCCGATACAGTCCAACACATGAAATAAGTCTAGCAACATTCAGTTCGTGCCTCAGTACCAACGGTCCAGCCGTAGAAGGGTCAAGCCAACGCCTCACATGTGGCATGCCGTACTGCCCCAAACCCGAAGGTTCAAAGGGCAGTTCAAGACGGTCACATAATCGAGTTAAGGTTTGTTGTCTTCTAGAGGGTCCATCGTGTTACTTGCACTACTTAGAATGTCGTTAAACTACGGAAAAATCCAACACTTGGAAATTTCCCGACAGGGGAAAAATTGGGTATTTATCTCCGGTCGAACTTTTTAACATATTCTGAAAATTGTCCGGAAAAACACAAAGACTAAAAGGATGATCATATCAAACACTGGTTTCAAGAAGTTTAAATTTGGCATGTTCGATACCTTGTGAGACCTCTATAGGGTGCCTAGGAACCTTTCACCGGTATCAGAGACTAGCTAGAGCCTTAGGCGAAGTCTAGACGCGATTTGAAGCCCGAACGAACCCGAAACCCTAAACTTATCTTGCTCTGATACCAGTGAAAGGTTCCTAGGCACCCTATAGAGGTCTCACAAGGCATCGAACATGCCAAATTTAAAATTTGTGGTGCCGAGAAACCCTAGTTAACGGATCGTTGCTAGATGTCTAGGCGAAATATAAAACTAGTTAACTATTTAACTACAGGTTAGATGCTACAACCTTTGTAGATCCGGATTTCCACTTCCTTAGCTCCACGAGGGCGTCCTCTCGCTGTCCATCTTGAAGCTTGGACTCTCGTGACGGCTTCATCGGAGAAACGTGCGGAATAGATCGTCGGCTTCGTGTCAAAGACGATCTACGTCGAGGTTGCATAAACTCAAGCTCCGACTTCACAAAGTTGTGAAACTTATGAAGAAAACACCCAAAATAACTTGGCAAGAGGTAGAGGGTGAAGAAATAGGAGGTGGGTTCACTTTAGAATTGGATTTATCTCACTTTAACTCAAGTTGCCATTGATGGACCTTGAGTTTGAAGAAGAAGAAGATGATGATGAAGATAAAGAAAGAATGATAAGTCTTCATTATTTAAAATAAAACTAATATGAATACTTATCATATCTTGACCATGGTCAAGTGTAGAGATTAAACCAAGGTTAGTTAGAGTGGTTAGGGTTAAGGATGAGATAAGGATGGTGGACTTTGTCAAAGTTTCAAGAAGTTTCAACATAGCTCCAAAATAAGTCACCATTCTTAACTTAATCCTTTTCAAATAAATAAACAAATAAATAAATGAAAAACCAAAACCCTAATCATCACTTAACCATGATTTAACCCATTACACTTAACCACATTATCAAGTATCATCAAACATGATACAAAAAGTGCACAAAAGTATATCACATATACAATGTGCAATCTAAGTGAGAAAAATCCGTTTAAAGTGAACCAATACTAGTTAATGCAAAGTAATATATCAAATATATAATTATACATTAAATCATTAAATCAACATTTGATTCAATGATCCGGTCATGTCGCACATGACCGACTAGTATTCAATGTATCGGCTTATCGAATCGATCTTCGATTCGATAACTAGGTTATATCGAATATAACCATTCGATACATATATCGCGAGAATGGAATACGGTATCACATACACGCATTATTCTCGGTCCTGCACATATCTCATATGCGCTCCTATTTCGTTTCGCTTGAGCCAGGAAACCTCTGTGTAGGACTCTAAGACTCGTCAATACGCCGGTAGCAGATGATGATCATATCAAGCATCCACAAGCCGCAAGCGGTCTGCTAAACGTAACGGCCACCCGGGTATTGAGTGATCAGAAGATCGACGAGCTAGCCCGCTCACACTCCTGCGAATCCGACCAGTAACACTTACCATACAGTCCGGTCTCTTCGTCTGATACGTCGCATATCAAGTCTAGGGGTGGTATACGTCAGACCCCAATAACCCGATAAGTCGTGCCGATGTGAGGCTCGTAACGGGTCGAGAAACTACTGGTAATACTTACCAGCAAATCTTTGATCAGCCCTGGCCAGGGACTTCCCTGTTACGGCCAATCGAGCACAGCGCAACATCTACCCCCAATACCGGGAGAGACGAAACCCCTCCTATCACTCATTGCCTCCATGTGACTCGGGACTGTACCCAAAGACCACCGTTTTGCACGCCCTCATGGATGTGGTAAGGTGGAGATCAAACCACAGAGGAGTTACCCAGTCCAGGCGAAACGTTGTGGTGCGCATATGCGATATGCGCATGCACCCGATTGAAATGTGCGTATATGATACCGAACATTGATCGGATGAACTGCTTTTGGTGGGGTCATATGAGATATGACCGGATTGATAAATCAAGTGTTGATTTATCATTTAACCATTAGTTTTCTCGCTTAAAACCTTTCTAGGGTTTGATGTATGTATGCATGCATGCATGTGTTTCTTTCTTCTTTTCTAGTTTCATGCACATGTAAATGTGCATACATGTACACATACATACATCAAACCATCATGGTTGATTATATATGGAAATGGTGGCAATATAAGCCTCACACCATAGATTAAACAATGCATAATTATTTAATTTTGGTTTTAAAAAGAAAGTGAAAAGGATAAGTTTAGGGTTTCGGGTTCGTTCGGGCTTCAAATCGCGTCTAGACTTCGCCTAAGGCTCTAGCTAGTCTCTGATACCAGTGAAAGGTTCCTAGGCACCCTATAGAGGTCTCACAAGGCATCGAACAAGCCAAATTTAAAATTTGTGGTGCCGAGAAACCCTAGTTAACGGATCGTTGCTAGATGTCTAGGCGAAATATAAAACTAGTTAACTATTTAACTACAGGTTAGATGCTACAACCTTTGTAGATCCGGATTTCCACTTCCTTAGCTCCACGAGGGCGTCCTCTCGCTGTCCATCTTGAACCTTGGACTCTCATGACGGCTTCATCGGAGAAACGTGCGGAATAGATCGTCGGCTTCGTGTCAAAGACGATCTACGTCGAGGTTGCATAAACTCAAGCTCCGACTTCACAAAGTTGTGAAACTTGTGAAGAAAACACCCAAAACAACTTAGCAAGAGGTAGAGGGTGAAGAAATAGGAGGTGGGTTCACTTTAGAATTGGATTTATCTCACTTTAACTCAAGTTGCCATTGATGGACCTTGAGTTTGAAGAAGAAGAAGATGATGATGAAGATAAAGAAAGAATGATAAGTCTTCATTATTTAAAATAAAACTAATATGAATACTTATCATATCTTGACCATGGTCAAGTGTAGAGATTAAACCAAGGTTAGTTAGAGTGTTTAGGGTTAAGGATGAGATAAGGATGGTGGACTTTGTCAAAGTTTCAAGAAGTTTCAACATAGCTCCAAAATAAGCCACCATTCTTAACTTAATCCTTTTCAAATAAATAAACAAATAAATAAATGAAAAACCAAAACCCTAATCATCACTTAACCATGGTTTAACCCATTACACTTAACCACATTATCAAGTATCATCAAACATGATACAAAAAGTGCACAAAAGTATATCACATATACAATGTGCAATCTAAGTGAGAAAAATCCGTTTAAAGTGAACCAATACTAGTTAATGCAAAGTAATATATCAAATATATAATTATACATTAAATCATTAAATCAACATTTGATTCAATGATCCGGTCATGTCGCACATGACCGACTAGTATTCAATGTATCGGCTTATCGAATCGATCTTCGATTCGATAACTAGGTTATATCGAATATAACCATTCGATACATATATCGCGAGAATGGAATACGGTATCACATACACGCATTATTCTCGGTCCTGCACATATCTCATATGCGCTCCTATTTCGTTTCGCTTGAGCCAGGAAACCTCTGTGTAGGACTCTAAAGACTCGTCAATACGCCGGTAGCAGATGATGATCATATCAAGCATCCACAAGCCGCAAGCGGTCTGCTAAACGTAACGGCCACCCGGGTATTGAGCGATCAGAAGATCGACGAGCTAGCCCGCTCACACTCCTACGAATCCGACCAGTAACACTTACCATACAGTCCGGTCTCTTCGTCTGATACGTCGCATATCAAGTCTAGGGGTGGTATACGTCAGACCCCAATAACCCGATAAGTCGTGCCGATGTGAGGCTCGTAACGGGTCGAGAAACTACTGGTAACACTTACCAGCAAATCTCTGATCAGCCCTGGCCAGGGACTTCCCTGTTACGGCCATCGAGCACAGCGCAACATCTACCCCCAATACCGGGAGAGACGAAACCCCTCCTATCGCTCATTGCCTCCATGTGACTCGGGACTGTACCCAAAGACCACCGTTTTGCACGCCCTCATGGACGTGGTAAGGTGGAGATCAAAGCACTGTGGGAATCACACAAGACTCTATGACGATCTCGGGTCTAAAGACTAACCTGTACAAGTGTCACCTGTGAACTGCCATCTGACGTGAGGTATAATACCATCTGGGAGTTCTCGGCGAGTCCGTCTAGTGTACCCAGTCTCCACTGAGCACCCGTATACCATCTCTGATGTCAAACACCAATGGATATGGGATCATCCATCGCCCATCACATGGGTCAAGAAGCGTATACGCTAGTCTACTCTGGTATATCGATGCCCCGTCTCGATACACCCACGACTAGGGACCTTGAAGGATGTACTTATAGACTACCATGTCCCCACTAGTATGATCTGCATCATAGTCCAGGCAGTCAAGTACACATCCTAAGGGCTTTACCAACATGTAACTATAAGACAGTATAAAGAGACTAGTGTACATGTTAAGATAAAGAGCAACCAGATAGCATACTATCATGTCGAGCAAGAAAGTCATCTCTATATATGTCCAAGCATCCAATATAATATACATAATCTGTACAATACTGGCCTCTAGGGCATACATACAACTAACAATTTTCACGGTCTTCCTTTTATTATGGGATTTTGTGGGTGTAATTCGCTGAAAACCCTCAGGAGATAACACTCCTCCTACTTGGGACACCTAGAGGTTTAAAGGCTTGTTGCACGTGCTCAGTGCAATCGTGTTGCCTATGAAAGTGTGCTAGTTAGTTTTTTCTTTTTCTTTTTCTTCTTCTTTTCTCCTTCACCTGAATAAAAGATATTTGCTCGAGACGATCAAAATTAAGTTTGGGGGAATTTGTTCAGTCGAAAATATTGCATTCTGTAACATATCAATTTCCTCATTATTTTAATCATCTAAGGGTGTTTGTTATAAATATGACACATATTACAAGAATCATCTAGAAAATACCAAATAATATGTGTTATACATTATAACCGGCATTATGAGGGATATTAAGTGTTTATTACTACACGCATGATTTTGTATATCTCAACATATTTTATCGAGATTGTGTGCAGAAAATTCTTCAGGTAAAAGAACCGGAATCGAAAAAGTGCCGATAAAGTGCAGCAAGTCAAAGACTTGAAATCTGGCAGCAACCAAGAAAGAATTATAAGATTCCAGAAATTAAAAGAATATCCTAAAGCCAAGACAAAAACACCCCAAGAAAATGATCCAGAGATCTCCTCAAATGGCCGCGGATCCGCGGCCGATCCAGGCCGAGTCGCCGCGGTTCTGCGGCCGAGTTGACTCATCGGCGCTCGAGACTTTTCCAGAGCCTTCCTTGTAACGGCCTAGCTTCCTCAGGACGCTCAATTTCCACGTGGCATCTTCTAGAAGGCTCTGCATAACTACCAAGCTTTGGAAGGAAGATTCATTTGAAATTATAAAAAGAGATCTAGATCTACAATTTTGGGGGTTAAGTTATTCAATAGTTAGTTAGATAATTGGAGCCAAAATTCAAATTCAAATTGAGTGACACAACTTGATACCAGAACCCTAGCCCAAATCCATTTTCCAAAGCCAAATCAAGATCATTTTGAGAAGAAAATCAAGCGAGCTATCAACGATCCTTTATTCGCGAAGCCAATCTTCATCAAGAGCACGAGATCCACGACGATCCAAGTCTCAAGGAGATCGAGCGGAGCGAACTTCGACGGATCTAGTTACCTCTTCAAAGGAGCGATCGAGAGCAACTCTTGTAACCTCAAATTGAGAGAATGTGTAATTAGTCATCGATTTAATAAAGGTGATAATTAGTTAATTCTTGCTTTCTTTATATTCTTGCACTATGAAATTTCTAGATCTTGAATCTTTTATTTTCATGATGCTTGAGTAAATCTCCGCTTGTGACGGAATCGAGAGATTTGGTAGATCTAGTGATGATAAAATCCTAATACTAATCTTAAGTCTTATGAGATTTGTGAACTTTAGGAAAAAGAATCATCAATGACCTAATTTGGATCGAGATCATATTCTTGATTATTTCGTTGCAAATTAGGGATCAAATGATTGATGAATCTCTTTGCTAGAGGCTAGATCTGAATGATGATCAATGAAAAGATAAGGGATAGAGAAGGAGAAACCCTAGTTTCTTCAATAGATCCCTAATCTTCATTCATCGCCATCAATTTAGCTACAAATGATCAATAGATAAGATTAGTCATTATTAGATTCATCATTGCTACTAATTCGATCGATTCCTACAAGCTATTCTACAAATCTTGATAACTAAATTGATTGGGACATTTCTTGATTCTTGATTCTAGATCTTTATTTTCTTTATGTTTCTTGAAATTAAATCTCACAAATCTTGAATCATTTTCTTTTATCTTTTCATTTCGACTCATCTAAAATGATATTGATCAAAACACACATCTCAGTGGACGATCCGTATTTATTAACGCGCTATATCGACACCGTTAATTGATTGCGGTATAAATTTCTTTGGTTGTGATTAAAACTTTTCCAAATACACACGAAGAAGATCAATCACCCCTCATGTAGTGTCTGGCTCTACCGCAATGGTTGCATGTGACTGCTGGTTTTCTGAAAGTAGCTGGTCCTACTGGTCTCTTGGGTTGTTGCCTCACGTTGAATCAGGAAGATGATCCCCCAATAAATTGATTGGCTGGTTGTTTAATGCCAGACGGTTGGTCATCCTTCTTTATGCCTCTCTGAAGGTCTTCAAAGTTCCGTGTCGCCTCTAAGATTTCATCATAAGTTGATAAGATAGCAGAAGACATGGAGGACTGCGTCTTCAGATCCAACCCTTGTCGAAATCTTTTAGCATATAGTTCCGGGGTTGCCACCAGGTGATGCGCGAACCGACTTAATCTCGCGAACTCCGAAGCGTACTCGTCCACCGACTTATCCCACATGCTCCCTTTTTGGAACTATATAAACTCCCTTTCCATTTTTATGTGTGCTATGACGGGGAAGTATTAAGAATCGAAACGTTGTTTGAATGTTTCCCAGTCGACGAGCTCTTTCAGTCTGCTTTCTTCGGCCTCCCACCATATTCGGGCATTATCCGTGAGTTGTAGTTTGGCAACGTTCACCCACGCGTCCTTCGGAATTTGGGCGGCACTGAGATCGTTGACTGTTCCCTTGAGCCATTCCTTAGCTTCTAAGGGAGTTTCCTTCCCTGAAAAGTCTTAAGGTGGAGTGATCTGAACTGTTTCACTCCCGCCGAGTCTTGAGGAACTGGGGCTAGTGCCTATTTTAAAATTTCTGCTTGTTGCTGCCTACTTTCCGCAGCTCTTGATGCAGGGCAGCTGTCTGCTGCTGTTGTTATTCCAGTAGTCCTTGCATCATTTGTAGCATCGCTGCTTGTTAGGCAGTGGCTTCATTGCCTCTATTTCCTCTTCGGTTGCGGTGATGGTGTCGTCCGGCCATGGAGATCTGAATCAGAAGAGGTTAGGCTACAACCAGGAGGCGAAAGATATAGGATAGTAACTTGCAGGAGAAGTAACAATTCATGCCAGAGGAGAACTAGTAAGGAATAATAAAAATGAGAGACACAAGAGTGCAATTGTTGAAATCAATATTTTATTAATAATGCTAACGGGAATACAAGGAATTATTAAATAGGGTCCTACTTCTATACATAGCTTATTCGGCTCACTAAGGAGCTAAGAACTAAACAGGTGCCAATCGTCCATCAATTATAGGGCGGAATCCGCGCGTTATTGGCTCGGCGTTTGTTGACCTTTCTTGCAAAACTGTTAAAGAAAGGAGAGCCTGGTACATCCCGACGATAGAGTTGCGGAGGGGTACGGCGAACATATCGATAAGCATGTCCCCAAATATAGAGTGTTTTCCCAATAAACCACATGTGCCGCCCGTATTCTCTTGGTTCTTCCTCTTCCACCGGAATTTCCTCCTCAGCGGGGGCCTCCTCCTTGGGCTCTTCCTCCTTCTCAGATTTCTCTACCTCAATGGGATCTTCCTCTTCCTCAACGAGATCTTCCTCTTCAGCAGGGACGTCCTCTTCAGGTCTCCCTCCTCCTCGAATTCCTCATCTTCAACGGGATTTTCCTCTTCTACTGGGGGTTCTCCTTCTCCTTCATCCATATCGTCCTTGGGGATATTTATTTGGGGACTTATTACTTCGTCGTTCGAATATCCAAGCATAGCTTCAAAGGTGATGTCTGACATGTTGCCCTCATCCGGAAGATTTTCCATGACCTGGGAAGGATGGTCATGGTCAGGGTACAGAAATGTCAAGGAAAGGATGAGGAATATGAAAACTTTATGAAATTGATACAAGTGGATGAGATTCAAAAATATAATAAGTCAGTTAACAATTTCGTTTTAGTACACAAGACTTGGACCTGCATGGGCCACCACTAAAACCTGTCACGCCCCACTTCCCAAAAGAAGGTGAAGAGTGACGTGGCATGGTCCGCAACCTAACTGTATTGAAGGTAGTCTATTCAATATAATTATGTTAAATGTATAAATGTCTATAGTATGCAGGGTGTGTACCAAAATAAAACAATAAAAGCGAAAGGAATTTATTTCTATTAACCAAACTTTATTACATTCCAAGGGAAAGAGTAAAGTAAACTAAATTGTTTAATTATATCAAAAGAAACAAAGCCTTAAACAAGTGGGCGACAAAGAAAACTAATTAATCCTCCGACGTCAACTCTGCATAATCTTCGTTAGTTTGCTCCACACCTATATCTTCATCATAGAACTCATTCTCATCTAACGGACATTCCAAAAAGGGAAAAAGGAAAGTCCGTCAGCGAGTTATACTCGGGTAGGATTGCCTCATAAGGAAGTAAGAGTATAGGAACGAACATGTGTATATAAGAGTATGATGTATGCATGCCGACATGAAGTAAGGGGTGTAAAGGTATGAAATGCACAAAATTAAGACGTGTTGAAAGGGGGTATATGTGAGCATAAGTATGTTGTATGTTGTATGAAGGTATGTGGTAGGAAGTATAAGTGAAGGTAAAAGTACGTATTAGTTTGTTAAATAAGGGTCCGGATACTCGCGATTATTCCGTTGTGACCACGGAACAACAACTGGGGAAGTGAAATGTACCGTTTCACTTTCCGGGATCATGATCGAGTAGTAAGGGAATCCGAGTTCCGCATCTCCTTGCCTAATCAAACTACCCATCCCCGTTATTCAGTGTAAAGGTTTTGACGAATAGAGTTAGTGCGTATACATCTAGGTATGGAATTTCCACATTGTATGTCATCCACATATTGGATCATTCGCCCTCAAGTAGGGTTAGTATTCGTCCGAATATTGGGTTAGTAGTTGTCCACACATTGGACCATTCACCCCAAGTAGGGTTAGTATTCGCCCGAATATCGGGTTAGTAGTCGTCCACATATTGGACTGTTCACCCTGCCTGCAGGGATCTTCATATATAGGTCCGCGCATTCTAACCCTAACCGTATCATGTGTCATGTATGTCGTAAACTTATATTTAAAAATTGATCTCATTTAACATGGCCTTCCACAACCGCTCGTTTTGTCTTGTTGTCTTTTAAAGTTTGTTATGTACTTCGTATCATCTTATAGAACACTTAGTTCATAAAGGATAATAGTGTTTAATTATATTTATTGTTTATAGGAAAACCATAATGTTTAGAATATTTATCATCTAGGAAACCATAATATTTTACTGAGAAAATATCCTTTTAATAAAAGGTTACGGTATTTATTTGAAAATTATCTTTTAATAAAGTTTTAAATGTTCTTTTAGAAAATATCATTGATAAGGGTTATGGTCTTTGTTGAAAATAGCCTTTTAGTAAAGGTCAAGGTATTTAAATAAAATTATCTCTTTTTAGGATGAATTAAGATATTTAATAATTTTATAAAATTATGGTGTTTTAAATTTGAGATAACGTTTTAGAAAATACGTTCGTGTTGGCAGCCGCTGTACATGGACGGCAAGATTTGTGTCCTATTCAGGGACGATTTCCTATCAAGCACGAAGTACTTACGTAAAATATTATCCTATTATTAGGGTAATCTATTAGAGGTGCTATTCTACAAGAACGACTTCGCGTTGACAACCGCTGCACATGGGCGGCAGGATTTGTGCCATTTTCAAAGACGATTGTCTTGTAACCACAGGGTGATTCAGGTAAAACATTCCCCTATTAGGGTATCTAATTAAACTATAGTTAACATGCTAAGAAAAATTAATATAAAAAATCCTTTCGAGTGAAAGTGTTAAGTTGGAAAAACCATATGCCGTTATTTAGATTTAGTATTTCCTCTTTCAAAAGGTAAAGGGATTTAATAAAACTAAAGTAGTTGGTGGATAAAAGTGTAAGTAAAACATATATATCGTATCTAAAATATTTATTCCAAATATCTTATCTCATATGGATATTTTAAACAAATACAGCATTTTAATAAAACGAGGGTATTGTGTGGAAGTAACCTATTTCGAGATCACATAGGTAGCATGGGTAAGTGTGGGTATGGAAGGGATGAATTGATACCCCGTGGGTTATAACATTAAGCATATCATATTTCATGTGGGATGATGGTGCAATATTCACCCATATAGAGATAATCAAAGACTGTTTTAAACATGGGTTAATATTATCATCATTAAGAGGTACAAAAAATAGGCATGCAAGAATATTTTTAATATCATTTTAGTATGAGATTAGGGATTAGGACTTGAAACCAAGATTATTATGAGAAAGAAGGCGAGAGACAAGTGGAGAGGGGCGGATCCTACCTTTGATTAGAGTTGGATGTAGATGAGTCGAAACGTAGGCTCGTACTAAATCCTCAATAGCTCAGCGCTCAGATTTCCTTGATGCTTGGGTGTAACCGCAGCGTCGGCGTCGTCGATACGAAGACGTGGGTATTTTTGTCAGAATTTTTGGAGTTCTGAGGTGTGAGAAATCAATATTTAAAGGTCTCTATTTATAGGGTTTTTTCACCAAGCATGAAATCCCAGAAATCCGTTAAAATCCCCAAAAATCCGTGCTGAAATGATTGCAGAATCATCAGCCGCCACTGCTAGCATTTCATGGCCATTGGATCTTGATCCAACGGCCCTGAGTTGCGCCACCAAAAGCCACGCGTACGCGTGAGGGGATCACGCGTTTTCGCGTGGTCCCCACCACGTGGGCGCCGCCGAGCGTTCTGGGCCGTTGGATCCTTGCATCCAACGGTCCAGATTAAGGGGATTTAAATTTTTTTTTAAATAAATAAAGTTTATTAAAAATTGAATTTGGTTTTAAAAAAATTGTTAAAAAATTGTAAAAATACGGGAAAATTATGGAAAATTTTCAGAAAATATGTTTTATTGTTAGCTTTAGTATAAAAATAATTTTGGGCTAAAACTAAGTAATATTTCCATATATATGATATTTGTTAATTATTATAATTATTTAAAAATCCATTTTCTTCTTGGAAATATTTTAATTACGAAATAATTATTTTAATCGATAGTAAAAATATGTAAATTATTTTAAGGCATTATAAAATTTTATTAAAAAATTTTAAGCCTAGAAAAATATAAATAGATTTTTTTTTGAAATTTCCTTTAATTATTTTTCAATACTTTGAATATTACTAACATCATTTTAAAAGTATTCTTCTATCAACGAAATACATAAATAACCACTTGATTCTTGGAATTTAAATAAAAGCTATTTTATTAGAAAATACGGTCGTTACACTGCGTCCCATACAAATTTTATGGGTGTAGTTTGAAACTGTGCGCATAAAAAAAATTTATTTCACGCCAGCGCCAGCGCTGAGCTGGAACTGACGTGGCGCCTACGAGATAAAAAGTAGTCTCTTTTTTAAATTATTTTCTAAAGTGATTTTTTTATAATTATTATTTAAATTTGCTTTACTATCAAAAATTGTCCCATCTTCAGGCTCTGATAGCAAAGAAGCAAACCGATAGAAATGAATCAATCAATCTGCGAAACCTCAGTCGCCTCTCCATAAATTTCTAACAAAATCTCACAAACAACTCATTGATTGCTGCCTTGGGGCTTGGGGCCAAATCAAATGGTGGTCATTATTTTCATGAAGATTTTTAGGGATTTTTCTACGGTTTGGCGAAGGGCTGTTGATGGTGGCTTTTCCTATCGTTGTTGAGAAACCCCAGGAGAAATGAGCTGTGAATAAGAGGATGGAGTCTTCTTCATCTGATGAATCGATCGCCATGGCTGTGTGGTTTATAGGGACTGTTTGGCTGCAGGATTATGAAATTTGGATTTCCAAACAGTACAATTGAAATTTTTTTGGATGAGCTAATTTTGTGTTTGGTTGATATTAGATTTCTAACATTGGATTTTTAGATTTTTGTGATCCTTGTTTGATTGGTAAAAAGAAAGTGGGATTTGGATTTGAGGATTTTAGAGAGATAAAGAGAAAGTTAATTTTTTAATACATAAAGTGTAGTGGGCCCCACATATTTGGCTTCATCCAGAAGAATCCAGCCAAAAAAGGATTTGAGGATCCTTGAATTTTTGTGGGCCCCTCACTAAAAACAACCAAATCCAAACATATCTAATCCTACAATCAAACACAATATCCTCTAATGCAAGGATCCTAAAATCCAAATAGTGTAAAATCCACACAAATCCTACAACCAAACAGTCCCTTAAGGGAATTTGTATTTTAGGGATTTCGAAGACACAACCAACGAAGCGGTGTAGTTGTGGGTAAATTGCTTATTAATACCTATGTGTTTCATTTTTGCATTTTAATACCTTATAGTTTTATTCTCGATACTTTAATACCTAATGTATTTCGATGTTAGCCAGCTTTTGCTTTTACCATCATATCTATTGTGCATCATTTTATTCATTACAACCCGTCTACATCATTTTCTGTCTATGTGATTCTAAGGATAAACCAATGTAAAATAGACACGATGATAAAAATAGGAGGCATCAAAATGCTTATGGCGAAATACATTAGGTTATAAAGTCTTGAAAAGAAAACTATAAGGTACTAAAGTGTAATAGAGGTGAAACATTAAGATATTATTAAGCAATTTACCTAATTTCTTTGGCTCTTTGGCTCAAGTAGAAATTCCATTAAAATAATGTTGAAATATAAATTATATTTCCTAAACCCTTGTTATAACTTCGGAGTTTTGGTACAGTGGAAAGGAAATTTCATATGGTATCAAAGATTGGGTATTTGTTTGTCCATGTTGCATGAGGTTTGAGCCCTCGTTGCAAGTGAGGTCCTCGTTGCACAAGAGGTGGAATTTATCCACGTTGCACGTGGGGGTAGGGGGTGGGGGGATGTGGGGATTTAGTCTCACATTAGGAAAATTATGAGATGCATATGGCTATAAGATATACGATGGGATAAACCACTATAAAACTTGAGTCTTTTGGATGGAGTCCCGATATATTAAGAGCCCATATGTATCCATGTGTGGGCTTATGTGTTGCGGGCCCAAACTGAGTTTGTAAATGGTATCCAAGCACATTAGATCCAAGAAGTCCTAGGTTCAAATCTCGTAATTCTCAATTTAAATTATATATTTGTTTACTCCCATTTATCTGTCTATACGAGCAAGAATTTCCGCTAGAGGCATTTCTCTCCACATAGCCCAAAATTCAAAGGCCCACATGAGGGGGTAGTAGTATTATGTTGTCATAATATACATTGTTATCCTACAACCTAAAAACTTAAGGTTTTGGCTAAAGTGGTTTTTGACATTATATCAGGGCTTGGGTATTTGTTTGTCTACGTTGCACGTCCATGTTGGATGTGAAGGGGAGTCTTGAGAATGTGTGGATATAGTCCCACATCGGGAAAATTGTGAGTTGCATATGGGTATAAGATATAAGATGGACAAACCTCTTAAAGGCTCGAGTCTTCGGATGGAGTCCCACTATATTAAAAATATGTTCTAAGCAACCTAGGTTTGGACCTTGCTGTGTGCGTATTTAAAAACGGATATCTTAAACTCAAAGGATCTTCGACCTGCGGTGGCGTATCAGAATATAAAATACCAGCCTTCAACCCTCATTATAATTTTGGATTTTTTATGCAGTGGAATGGACATTTCACAAATAAAATCAGCATTTTCAAGAAAATGTGATATACTATATGAAATGAATGGATGCGGAGATCGACCTTGTATCTCATCAGTCAATATTAATGGATGATGAGATGTGATGTATTAGAGTCTGCACTACTCTATATGTAGTGTAGACACAACGAATCCCTACATACTCTTACTCAAAGACTACCTATGAAAACTAGGTGTGAAAGTTGGGTTGGGTTTGACCCAAACCCGATCCGACCCGACCAACCTTGATTTTTCCGGGTTTTTCAAACATACCCGTCCAAATCCGATCAGCTGGATTGAAAATCAGATAAAAAAAATTTGGTTGGATATGGGTTGAGCGTTAAACCCGTCCGTCTGAACCCTAAACCCGGTATCAACCAAACCCGCTTCCTATATCCTCTCCAACTCGATATATTGTATAGACATGCAATTCTAAATATTATGAAATACCTATTATGATTTATTGTAGACATATAGTTAGTGCGATTTTTAAGTATAGCTTATAAATATATCGTATATAATTTATATAGTTTTATCAAAGTATAAATTTTGTGCATATACATTTGGTAGCGCATACAGTATTATACTTTTAATTTTTATGATAAATTATAATAGGAAAAGCCTAAAAGACCGCAAACACCGACCCATCCATATAAACTCGAAACCCATCCAACCCGCCCGAAATCCGAAGTTGTGGGTTCAGGTTTATCGCATTATAAAACCGTCGGGTTCGGACGGGTTTTGGGTTATCTCATTAGAGAGAGAGAGAGGATAATGGAGGAAAGATGCCATAAGAAGGAATATCCTTCTACGGCGTCGAAAAAATACACTCTCTACGATTTTATTCGACAATCGGCATCCATTATCATGATGTAAGATATGGATACGCCAAATTTCATATGATTCCATCACTTTATCACCGTTGATTTAGTGGGTGCAAAATTAACGGTTTACCAACAATAGAACTTTTTACATTGCTAATTCAATGGTGAAAGGTGGTGGAATCACATGAAATTTGGTGTATCCATCCTACGTGATGAAGATGATAATGATGGATGCCAATCGTAAAAAAAATGGAGGATATAAATATTTGACGCTACTTATAAATCAGGTATGCCTGCCTGCCTGCATATGACCATGATTATATAAATTGACCTGCCCTTAATTTACTGCAGGCACGTGCTGGCATTACAGAGGTCCACTTCCTTCCATTCAACCCAACTGACAAAAGAACTGCTCTTACGTACTTAGATGCTGACGCGGGTCGGATCGCATCAAGATGTTACCTTCCGTTGATCTTCTGTTGGCGACGATGGACGTCCGAGATTTGAGTTGGAGGATAGCTGTTGAAGTGTGTGGTTCTCAATGGGTTTGAGGTTGTTGGGGCCGAGCTACCTGTAAGGAAGTCCCGGGGTGGTTGTACCACCGAGGACCCTCTGACGATCAAGTTAGACAGGAAATCCGAGCAGAGTAACGGCCTAGTGAGTAGAAAAATGACTTACTTGAACCGTCTGAAGGAGGGGTTTATAAAGCGGAGGCAATAGGCAGGCAGGTGCGAGAATCATGCCGGCCGTTATGCCCCCCGACGTCACGCCCGCGTGATGGGCGGGATCTCCCATTAATGGTGAGACAGGCTCGTTAATGGGCATCGCGATGGCGTGGAACACGGGATCGTGGGCAGCGAAGATCTCACGCATGGCGAGATTCATGGAGGTGAGGCAGAAGCACCTGTGAATGATGCCGTTAGTCGGTCGAAGGGACCGAGGAAGATGAGCTCGGCAGGGGCTCGGGACCGAGTGGGAGGCCGAGCTATCTTGGTTTTGTGGTAGCCCGGAGGCGAGCAGAGAGGGCCGAGGAGGCCAAATGTGTAGGAGGCTTGGAGGTGAGCCAGCGGTTGTCTATAGGACGGGCATAGGAGTGGTCGGGTCGGCCACTGTAGGTCCTTTCTTGCATGCTTCGGGACACGTCATCAGCCACGTGTCATGTTCAGTTGATAAAACTGTACATGTAATATGACTTTTTTCCTACTACTTCTATTTAATAAAAGGTGTTTATTATAATATATGATACATATGAGGGTTTATCTGTAAAAATACTATTTTTATGTGTTTATATATTATAATTAACATTTGGTAGGAAAAAGTAAGCATATAATATCCATGTAACATTTGGCCTATTTAAATATGCTTACCTTATTAAATACCTTTGACTAATTCTTAATAGTTAAGTTATTATCTCAATAAAATAAACTCTACTCATTTTATTTGTTGAGTTGTTGTGCAGAATTTTCAGGGCTGAAATCAAGGAAATCAAAGTTGTTAGAACAAATCTGCCGAAGATATTCAAGTAAATTTAAGAAACCAATTCTGGTAGAAACATAGAGAAGATTTTCAAAGTCTAGATATTCAAAAGATCACCAAGAACTACATAGATGAAGCCCCAGAAATTTAAGGCCAAGATCCCACTATAAGACCGCGTATCCGCGGTCAAACCAATCCAACGGCCGTGGTTCTGCCGCACTCTAAGGGAGTTGGGATTCTGGATTTTTTGGTTAGAATCGTAACAACTAGTTACCATACTAGGAAACTAGGGTTCTGGCTCTGGGACTATAAATAAGGACCGAGAGCCTCTTGGAAAAATCATCAAGCTGAAGAGATCACGAAGTCCAAGACAGGCTCACGCATCCAGGCTGATCATCAACTGTTCGTCTACCTCCTTAGAAGAAATCGAGAAGCAAACTAGCATTTTTGTAATCATTTTCTAAGGGAACAAAGTGTAAATGAATTTTGTTTATTAATAAAGGTGGTTCTTTTTCTTATTCTATTTCTTTGTAGTTTTAATATGATTTCCCTCTCCATCTCTTCTTCTCCCAACATGCACGAGTAATTCTCCGCTTGTTAGGGTTCGTAGGATTAGGGTAGATTAATGGATGATGAAGATCCTTAAACTCTTTTTACGTCCTATAAAGTTTATAAACTTTACCAAAAGAATTATTAACATCCTAGTCGGGTGCGCTACCAATTCATTGCTAGTCTTGACCGCGATTAGAGATTAGATTAATGATTGTTTTGGTAAAGGCTAGATATGAATGGAGTTCCATGTCGAGATAGGGGTTAAGAGTGGGAACCCTTTTCCCTCCAGAAACCCTAATCTACATGCATCTCTGTCGTTCTAGTTTTAAATCTATTAAAAGATAAAAAGAGTAATCTTTAATTAATCATCCATAACTACTAAATCCTAATGAACCCTACAAGCCCTCTTTTAATACTAAACTTACATCCATAGTTAATTTAAATCTATGTTTTATATCCGTGTTTAACGTAAATCTAGAACCTACAACCATTCTTTATTCTTCTTCCTTCCTTTCTCAACACGCCTAAAGTAAGAATAAAATATTCAACGTTTCCCTGAGGACGACCCGTACTCATCTCGGTCTAGGTACATGCGACACCGTTATTGATTGCGGTTAATTACTACACAACTCTAAAATACACATCAATCAAATGGCGCCGTTGCCGGGGATACGTGCGTAATTTTTTATTCTTACTATTTGTGTTGAATTCTTATTCGATCTATATCATAATTAAAAAAAACTGCAAATTGTATATTTAACGAATTGTGTGAATTTTGCAAGGAGATCTGGAGTCACAGACTTGAGAAAACAGAAAGACAGAGACATTCATCGAGATCCAGAGGAATACAGAAGGCCACAGAGAAAAATTTCATCAACTGATTCTTCCTTCTCGGGGCGGATCCGCGGCAAATAAGCCACATTCGCGGCGGAAGCGCGGCGGGATTGAGGATCTAGGGTTCCAAACTTCTCTGGTAACATTCTCAACTCTTTCTCTCTCCTCTGAAATCCAATAAAATATCTTTTCTGCAGGATTCTTTGCAAAATATCGCCGCTCAAAAATCTTTTTTGCAAAGTTTTGTAATTGGTTTGTTTTGCATATTTTAATACGGACTTTAAGGGGCAAAGACTAAATTCAGATTAGGTGGGGATTTTATCACCCTTCCTAAGCCCCACAAATCACAAACCGAGCATCTGCATCAACCCTACATTAATTTTAAAAAATATCTAAATAAGACTCTAAGGGCTGTCGCGCTCAATAAGGACAGAGGAAGGTCGTGGGTAATCTATCGCTTATCCGCATTACTTTTGTGGTGTCTAGGCAAGTGTGTCTAAGGCAAGTGGTTACTTAATTAGGCACACTACTTACGTAGTGGAGAACCTCCCACTTACCTGGAACTTACCTGGTCACAAGAGTAGTAAAGAGGTGGTAGAGGATTGATCCTACGGCTTGTCCTTTGGAAGTCTAGGAGCAGTCTAGAGAGTTGACCTAAGTAACTTTAGTTCTAGGGTCGTTTGTACATTTTTGTGTGATTTGTCTATGTCCGACACACTTTTCAAAACATACCATTTTTAAAGTACACACGCTGCCACTTGCGCTAAACCCGCTTAGTGCATGCTTAGCTGGACACGGGATTCTAGTGGCGGTCTTGTCCGCGTTCCTGCTATCGACTTCGAAGTCGGTGCTTCTTCATCTTCTTTTCCCCCACCACCCACCACATCGACCGAGATAGACGGTTCTCCATCAAATTATAACACCACGCTGCCACCGCCCGTAGGTGAGCAGAATCCACCACGTATCTCTCTCCAGGAGAGATGCTATCCTATCCGTGGTCCACTTCCCACTTGCTTATCTATTCCACCAGCCAACGGGGATAATTTTGAAATTAAACCCCACTACATCAATCTGTTGCCCAAATTTCACGGGATTGAATCTGAAGACGGGTACGTTTTCATCACTAAATTCGAAAACGTATGCGCAATGATGGGTACGTCACAACTGTCCGTGGATGCTATGCGCTTGCGTCTTCTCCCATTCACTTTGTGCGACTTGGCAGAAAAATGGCTTTATAATACTGCTGCACACTCTATTGCCAATTGGGATGAATTCGTGATAGCATTCCTTAAGAAAGTTTACCCAAATCATAAGACCGCCCGTGTTAGGAGCGAAATCAACCAGTTCACCCAGCTTCCCAATGAACTATTTTGGAAGTACTTTGAACGTTTCAAGAATCTTCTTGTCCAATGTCCTCATCATGGAATACAAAGATGGGATTTGTGCCGAATTATATATGAGGGCATTAATCTAGCGACAAAGCAGATGCTTGAAACAAATTGTCAATGCAATTTCATGTCTAAAGATGATGATGAAGTTTGGAAATATCTGGAAGAACTCGTTGAAAACACTTTGCAGTGGGAAAGCATAAGACCACCTTCATCTAAGGGAGGCATTCATCAGCTCGATATTTCCATCGCAGTAAAAGCCGAAATGGCAGCGATACAAAAGAAACTCGAAGCTATAGAAAACAAATTTTCATTAGCCTCCCTAAACCAGGTTACGCTTCCCAAAATCGTGTGTGGTTGCTGTTCCGATCCATCACACTTGACGGAAGAATGTCCTATGAGTGCACCGTTTCAAGGTCACGAGCAAACTAATGCTACTTTTCAGCAGCGACCTGGAAACGATCCACATTCTTCCACATACAATCAGGGGTGGAGGAATCATCCTAATTTTGCTTGGAACCAAAACCAAAATCAAAATCAAAACCAGTTCCAAAGCAATTACCAAAGATCTCCTCCACAGCAACAGCAACCACCAAACAGAACCGGCACCCCTTTCAATCACAAAATTTTCAAAATCCGGTCAACAATTCTGTACCTTCTAATAATTCGACCAGTACCGATAACTCCTCTTCGCTCGCACAAACTTTGGATTTGTTTATGAAACATTCAATCCAAATGTCGGCTGATATGAGGTCCTCTATTGATACCATAAAGAAAGAATCCGCCTCCCACGGTGAGAGTATTAAATCAATAGAAGCCCAAATTGCATGATTAAACGCCGAAATGAGTGCTAAAGAGAAAGGGAAACTTCCGTCTCAACCCCTACTAAATCCTGGCCACTCACAAAGTTATAATGTGAGTGTCGTTACTACGTTGAGATCGGGAAGAGTGCTGGATAACCAAGTGGGCGAACAAGTTGATGATGTTAGTGATACCAATGATACCCCGGCTTCTACTTCTTCCCCTAATTCGTCTAGTCTCCACCTACTTCCGAGCCTATTCTACGCTTCCCACAATGCTCGAACTATCAGCCCACTTCCATAAATCTATCTAAAACGATCTCCACTCCAATTCTGGGATCCACTCCATCCCCACAATCCTCTCTAATGTTAGACCAAACCCTTATTAATAAAGCACCTTATCCAAACAGGTTAAGGGGCAACAAACCAAGTCCACAAATGGAGAAGATTGTGGAAATTTTTAAGCAAGTTAACATAAACATTCCTCTCCTAGATGTTATTCAACAAGTTCCGTCTTATGCGAAAATCCTAAAGGACTTGTGCACTAGAAAGAGAAAAGTTCAAGTACCTAAAAAAGTTTTCCTTGCGAGTAATGTGAGCACTGCTTTTACACAACAACTACCCAAGAAACGAAAGGACCCCGGAAGTCCTACAATTTCTATTTGTTTTGGGAGTAAAAATATCAATCGTGCTCTACTCGATTTAGGTGCTAGTGTTAACTTGCTTCTATATTCTGTTTATGAGCAATTAGGGATCGGAGAGTTAAAACCGGCGCATTGCACTCTTCAGATGGCCGATCGATCTAGCACCCAAGCTATGGGTGAGCTAGAGGATGTGTTAATCAAAGTCAGGGAATTTATAATTCCTGTGGACTTTATCGTTATAGATACACAACCTGTAGCGAACCCACGAAACCAAATTCCGGTGATTTTAGGTCGACCTTTTCTTGCAACTTCCAACGCAATAATCAATTGTAGAAACGGCTCTATGAACCTATCTTTCGGGAAGATGTCAATTGAGCTTAAGATTTACAAGTTGGGAAGTGAACCCTCCGAACCCTATGCTCATGTGTGTTCTGTCGAAACAATAGATTCCGACAGCAGCGAAATTGAAGAGCTTCACGATACTGATTTCGACTCCGCTATTACGTTGTTGTCTGGGCCAACAGCTAACGCTAAATGTGAACCTTTTATGGAGTCAGAGTATCATCCTGTTCTTTCTGATGAGATTATTATTTAGGATATCGATGAAAGCTTCGAGGGAATCTTCGCTAATGAACTCGCATTCTTAGAAGACATGGGCGTTGTGATGAATCAACCCCAACCCAAAGAAATTAAATCACCATATCTTCTTCTTATCAAGAATGAGAATGCGAGTAATCCATCATCATTGTTGTGTCTCTACAAACCGAGACGTAAACTTTTTCCATTACACCTCTTATCTCCTCCCCACTTCTTCACGTCAATTGGCGACATGTTCTTCTACTAACCTTAGTGCTTCATCGATAAAATTTTTGAATGGTTGGTTTTGACTTTTGGTCTTTGCAAGGCTTTATTTTGACCAATAACTTTTACCCTCCCCAATAATTTTAAATGCTTAATACTATTTTACTTAAGTTTGGGGGGGGGTATATTTTTGGCTCTTGAAAATAAAATTGTCCTCAAAATTGTGAGCCAATAATAAGTTTGGGGGAGGATTTTCACTTTCAATTTTTGTGCCCCCGTTAATAACCTTTCCTCCCAAGTCTACAGGTTTTTGAGATTTATAAGAAACAACAGTGAGGACACTGCTGCAAACAGGTTTGGGGGAGGTTTGTGCTTATTTACACATTACTTTGCATTACACTATATAAGCACACAAAAAAAAATTTGATAATAAAAGTTTGAAAGTGAAAATTTACATATGAAAGATAGGAATAGTTTGAGAAAAACAAGAAAGTTAGAGGTTTTCTTAAACAAAACTAGTAATAAGTAGTTATGAGCTGTTGTCCCAAGGGTTAGTAAGATGAAGAAAATTGCCAATCTGAGGATAAAAATAAGTCTGAAAAATAGTCCCTATTCTAGAAGCCAAATATTTGCACATTAATACCCTACTATACGCACATACACATGTCTTGAAACTCGGGATAGTACAGGATACCTTGAAATACTCTTGTCTAAAAGCCAAAGTATGAAGGAAATAATAAATAAATAAAAAGATAAAATGGTGAAGAAAAATGAACACTGGTTTTGTAATCACCAAGAAAGCAATAAAAAAAATATAGCGAGGGTGCTTCATCACCTAGTGCCTTAGACCAACTGGTTTGGGAGTCACTGCTAAGCCTTAGGTGTTGCAAAACGAGGAAAATACTAATACGCCTAATAAGGAAGCACATGAGTAATCGATCAGTTAGTACCTCAAGAAGTATTAACGATCGCATGAAAAATGTGTGATAAAATTCCATCTAAATATTCATCAATTAAAAAGTACTGAGGTAGATGGACAAGAGTATGATAGCTTGAATTGAATTCTTCGAGTGTAGGGATGTCTTTTACACACACGTAGGGGTATATAATCGATATTTGGAAGAAAGATAGGAATGAAGAATAATGTCGATGTTTTATTGAGGGATGATGTTGTTGGAGATAGTGTCCTCAAAGTCAATTATTGGATCGCAGGTACGTGATTGCAATGATTGAGGCAGGACCTATACCGATATGACAGTCTTGCTCGAGATGATAGTATGCTATCTGGTTTGTCTTTATCATCGTATACATGCTTTAGTTCACTATTGCATGATGATAGAGCCTATAGGATTCTTGCTTGACTACCAGCAGTATGATGGCGATCATATACGTGGGAGCTGGGGTCTGTAAGCACATCCTTAAAGTGTCCCTAGTCGTGGGAGTTTCGAGACAGGGCATCGATACTCCAGAGTAGACTAGTGTATACAGTCGAGAGCCCGACGAGGGACGATGGCCGGTCTCACAAGCCATTGGTGTTAGTTGGTTCACCTAAGATGTATACAGGTACTCATTAGGTTATGAGTACACCGGACAGGACTCGCCGGGAATCTGCTAGTTGGTATTATACATATCGTTGGATAGCAATTCCCTGGTGACATGTGTACAGGTTAGTTCATCGACCTGAGATCGTCATTTGTCTCGTGTGAGTTCCCACTGTGCTTAGATTACTACCCTACCACGCTCAAAGGAGTTGTGCAAACAGGTTTTAGTTGGGTACAGTCCCGAGCCACATTGGAGGCAAGTGAGCGGATCGTCGGGGATTCGTCTCTCCCGGTATTGGGGGTTGATGTCGCACAGTGCACGGGTGACCATCACTAGGAATCCTCGTCCGAGATAGTAGAGAATTACTGATTTGGATCAGTAGTTTCTCAGGTGGTGATGGGCTTCATACCGACATGATTTATCACGTTATTAGGGGTCTAACTTTATCCACCCCCTAGACTCGATATGCGATACTCTTTAGACGAATGGACCGGACTGTATATACATTGTCACTGTCAGGCTCAGTAGGGTTTATAGATGAGTTTGCTCGTCAGCTTCCCTTCCAATCAATACATAGGCAAAATGTTACGTACAGCTTGTACCTCTGACGTGCTAATGGTTATACCCAGTGCCAGTGTGTTGATGAGTCATTAGAGTCCCCCACAGACACTTTCCCAAGTTCGGGCGAAACGTTGTAGAGGCCGTATGGGTTTATGGCAAGGTTCGGAAAATGCACATGCGTTTTCGCACGTGTCAGTTTTCGGGCAGATAATACTGGTAGGTTTTGGTTTAAGCCGGAACCCATTATTATACCGTGTAGATATAATATCTTTGTCTCAGATGCATTTGTATTCGGTCGTAATACAAATGCGGGTATATTTATACCATTACGGGGTTATCCTGAAATTCGTTTCAGGATCACTTTTGGAAGTTGCCAGTTTCCAGTTTTCTATCAGCCGTATTTTGACATTCGGTTAAATGCGGATTTATCTTTTCTTGATGAGGGTGAGTCATGGTTCTAGAAGGTTCTAGATTTGGTGACAAGGCTTGAGGGTTCATTGTTAGCATTAATTGTTCCATTAATGTTTTGATGACTAAGGTTAATGAGTCATGCTTTACATTATTGTGTTCATACTGGGTGTTATGATAAGTTTGTGCTTATGGTCACCTTCCCCTTCCTACACTCACCTCCCTCCCTCTCTATAAGTGGCCGGCTTCCCCCCTCTCTTGGCTCATGGTTGTTGTTCACTAGGAAAAAGATTATGATAAATTGGGGTTCATGAAAATTAGATAGCCTCTTTCTCATTTCACCCGATCCAAAAGGCAACTTCCATAACCGTTCGTCCATAGCCTTGGACGTAACGAGACAAAGTGTTCTACTCATTCTCTACTTCTTCTTGGTCGTCTCTTTTAGCAAACTTGATGATCGAGTTGCCTCGGTTCAGAGGCGGGAGCTCGTTTAAAGATCCGTTGACATGGTGCCACCTGGATGACAAGATTGGAGATCGAGGAGATCGGAGCAGCCGCAACAAGCGTGGGATGATGGTTGAAGACTGAAGGACTCGGATCGTTCGGTATAACTCTTCTACCCACTTTGTAGTTTGTTAGTTTAGCTTTAATGGCAGATCCGGGTTACAGTACACGATAGCGCCAGTTTCTAAAAAGTTTTTGTTCCGCATTTGGCATCTGTTCGACGGCCAGGACGCTAACGTGGACTTACAGATATGATTTCTAACATTTTTTCACGACCATTAAGATAGGGCTCATAGCAAATGAAAAACTGGTGTAGTTGAAAACTCTTATTTTCAAGTTCTTTCTTTTATAGTTCTTATCTTTATATGTAACTTTCACCATCTCTCTTTTATTATGGGATTTTATGGGTGTAATCCGCTGAAAACTCTCAGGAGACAACACTCCTCCTACTAGGGACACCTAGAGGTTTAACGGTTTGTTGCACGTTCTCAGTGCAATCGTGTTGCCTACGAAAGTGTGCTTAGCTTTCCCTTTTCTTTTTCTCCTTCTCTTGAATAAACTAGTTTGCTCGGGACGATCAAAGATAAGTTTGGGGGTATTTGTTCAGTTGATAAAACTGCACATTTAATATGACATTTTTCCTACTACTTCTATATAATAAAAGGTGTTTATTATAATATATGATACATATGAGGGTTTATCTGTAAAAATACTATTTTCATGTGTTTATATATTATAATTAACATTTGGTAGGAAAAAGTAAGCATATAATATCCATGTAATATTTGGCCCATTTAAATATGCTTACCTTATTAAATACCTTTGACTAATTCTTAATGGTTAAGTTATTATCTCAATAAAACAAACTCTACTAATATTATTTGTTGAGTTGTTGTGCAGAATTTTCAAGGCTGAAATCAAGGAAATCAAAGTTGTTAGAACAAATCTGCCGAAAATATTCAAATAAATTTAAGAAACCAATTCTGGCAGAAATATAGAGAAGATTTTCAAAGTCTAGATATTCAAAAGATCACCAAGAACTACATAGATGAAGCCCCAGAAATTTAAGGCCAAGATCCCACTATAAGACCGTGTATCCGCGGTCAAACCCATCCAATGGCCGTGGTTCCGCCGCACTCTAAGGGAGTTGGGATTCTGGATTTTTTGGTTAGAATCGTAACAACTAGTTACCATATTAGGAAACTAGGGTTCTGGCTCTGAGACTATAAATAAGGACCGAGAGCCTCTTGGAAAAATCATCAAGCTGAAGAGATCACGAAGTCCAAGACAGGCTCACGCATCCAGACTAATCATCAACTGTTCGTCCACCTCCTTAGAAGAGATCGAGAAGCAAACTAGCATTTTTGTAATCATTTTCTAAGGGAACAAAGTGTAAATGAATTTTGTTGATTAATAAAGGTAGTTCTTTTTCTTATTCTATTTCTTTGTAGTTTTAATATGTTTTCCCTCTCCATCTCTTCTTCTCCCAACATGCGCGAGTAATTCTCCGCTTGTTAGGGTTCGTAGGATTAGGGTGGATTAATGGATGATGAAAATCCTTAAACTCTTTTTACGTCCTATAAAGTTTATAAACTTTACCAAAAGAATTATTAACATCCTAGTCGGGTGCGCTACCAATTCATTGCTAGTCTTGACCGTGATTAGAGATTAGATTAATGATTGTTTTGGTAAAGGCTAAATATGAACGGAGTTCCATGTCGAGATAGGGGTTAAGAGTGGGAACCCTTTTCCCTCCAGAAACCCTAATCTACATGCATCTCTGTCGTTCTAGCTTTAAATCTATTAAAGGATAAAAAGAATAATCTTTAATTAATCATCCATAACTACTAAATCCTAATGAACCATACAAGTCCCCTTTTAATACTAAACTTACATCCGTAGTTAATCTAGATCTATATTTTGCATCCGTGTTTAACGTAGATCTAGAACCTACAACCATTCTTTATTCTTCTTCCTTTCTTTCTCAATACGCCTAAAGTAAGAATAAAATATTCAACGTTTCCTTAAGGATGACCCGTACTCATCTCGGTCTAGCTACATGCGACACCGTTATTGATTGCGGTTAATTACTACACAACTCTAAAATACACATCAATCATGTCACGATCTAAGAGATCACCGGCATCGAGCATCATCATTAGCCCCCCACTCTCGTCCCAACCTGTTCATGGGTCGGGTCGAGTGTGGTCTGCCGGGTCACCCGAGGTGAGCT
Source organism: Agapanthus africanus (assembly GCA_030015575.1). NCBI lineage: Eukaryota > Viridiplantae > Streptophyta > Magnoliopsida > Asparagales > Amaryllidaceae > Agapanthus > Agapanthus africanus. Next base: position 319,967,827 of record JASDDO010000029.1, read on the forward strand.
CCTCATCGTAGATATTGTGAGCGTGTTTCCTGGGCAATCAACTGTATTTTCTTGGTGATGTCAACGGATCAGGGGCCAGATCTCGCATTAAAGAGGATGCGCCGGATCGTGCGTACGTTTGCCGAAGCGAAAACCCACGTGTCAGGTGCTGGTTGGCTGACGCGATGGGCCGCAGGCTTCTGGTGTCTGATGGGATACGACCAATGAGCATGAGACAGGTGGGGCGATCGTGGCCGTCGAATGCACTGAGCCGTTTCGGTGGGAGATGACTGTCGCCGTAGGATGTGTACGCTGGCAGCTATAAATAGAGGTGGGGTCCCCATCAAGGCCCATACCTCTACAAATTTTCCTCGTCCTGAGTCTCGTTTAGCTCAGCGCTCTCCTTTTTAGGTCGGATCTCTGTGTTTCCCCTTCCGAGGACCCATCCTCTTAATCAGGTTAGATGTCTTCTTCTGAAGAGTTTGTAGAAATAGATCGAGTAGGGTCTAGGGAGCCCCCTGTAGATTCTTCTTCTTCTTCCTCTGCTTCTTCTTCCACTGAGTCGGAGTCTTCCTAAGAAGTTAGGGTCAGATCCTCTTCTCGGGGTCGCGAGATGGGGGAGGTTCCCATAGTGGGGGTCATGGCGCCCCTGGTGTATCATCCTTGGTGAGGTTTGAGTACGAGCTTGCCACCGCTCGGACTCGTTTCCATATTCCTCCTGGCTATACGCTACGTTCGGCCGAGGAAGGAGAGAGGGCAGATCAGGTACGAGGTAAAGAGATTGCCTTGTACCTAGAAGCGTTTTGGGCCGGAATGCGCCTGCCTTTCTCTCCCGAGGTTGTTAGAGCGCTGAACCATTTCGGTATAGCCTCGGGCCAGCTAGTGCCGAACTCCTGGAAGATTCTCCTTGGGTTTTTGGTCCGCCTGAAGTTGCAGTCGATCCCATTCAGGCTATCCACCCTTGCCTCTTCTCTCATTTACAAAAGCCACCCTGGCACTCGCACAGGTGAGCCGAGGTGGGTATACCTCTCGTTTTGGAAGCAGCAGGGAAGTGCTTCCGGATCGGGGGTCGTCGTCGTGCTTTCTTCCATCCACGATTGGAAGAAGAAGTTTTTCCTTGTAGGGCTGCCCGAAGGTGAGGACAGGCTCGTGCTCACTTAGTGGTCTAGGGATAGGTGTCGGCGAGAGGGTCAGTCGAGAGATCCCGATGCGCTGAAAGTGGCAGAGTGGGAGCACATTCCTCGGGCTGATGTGCTGCTTTCTGAGCAGGCCCTGAGTTGGGCTGGGCTCAGCCCCGCCCAGTTCGCGGGTAAGTTAGGAGTTTGTAGGCGATCTTTTAGACTTGCGTTTATTTTACTTTTTACTCTTGTTGCTGACTCCATTGTACCTTGTCTTGTGCAGAACCCATGGACGCGAGCAAACTTCGGGCAGCCATGCGCGAGCCGAAGAAGGTATCGAAGGCTGGAGGTGCCAGCTCTTCCCGTCCGACATCTTCATCGGCTCCCCCGGCAGCCGCCCCACCCCGGCGTTTGAGTGTGGGCTGCGCCCCAGAGCCCAGCCAGGCGCCGAGCCTAAAGCGGGTTCGGGAACAGGAGGCTGAGGCTTTGGAGATGGAGACCAGCTCCTAGGCGTCGTTTCTCAAGCGGTTCCCCCGATTGGTCCCGCGGACCCCAGCCTCTCCGATCTTGGTGGACGAGGGGGCCTCCACTTTGAGATGCCCTCGGGGATCTCCGTTGCTGACAGCTGATTGGTAGAGATTCTGCGTGTTCAAGTTTAGTTAATTACCGCAATCAAGACGGTTTCGCTTGTAGCTAGCCGGTTGAGTACGGGTCGTCCGCAGGGAGATGGGAATCTTTTTCTATGTGCTTTAACGAGTTAAGTCCAAGTTTCCAGATTTGTTTGTGATTATCTAAGTGTTAAAATGATATGTAAAGAGAGCTTGTTAGGGTTAGGATTAGGTTAGTTTGAGTTAGGAGTCGCTCACTTCTTTCGTTGCCACTCTTAATATCGGTGTTACGGTAATCGACAACAACGGGGATTAGCACGATTAGGAAGGAACTTGCGAGTATAAGCTAGGCTTTCCAACGCTTAAGTTCTTCCTTTTGGTGCTTGTCCGTCCGTTCTTGGCTCTTAGCCATAACCTCCGGTTAATTCAACCACAACCGGTCTCACTACGGAATCACCGCTATCATGTAGGATAGGGTGCCGTAGGGAGCGGATTGTGGTTCAATTAACGGGAGTCGATTTAAGATGTTGGGCAAGGAAAGAGTGAGAGAGATTTCCTTCTCTCAAACTTTCCTTATCCTACCCTAACAAGTATGGAACTACTCACTCATCATGACGAAAAGAAAACAAAACAAAAGAGGAAGATAGAAAGAAGGAGATTAGAAGATAACAACTAGCTATTTGCGACCTCACCTTGGCAAGGATCAAGCGTAAGCGTCATGGTTGTTTAAGGATAAAGGAAAAGAGAAAAGAAAGAAACAACAAGAAATAACAACAACTAAGTTAACAAATGTAAATTACAAGCAATAATAAGAGAACAAGACAAGTATAATAACGAAAGGAACTTCTTTATTCATCATTCTTCACTCACAAAAGCCCACTACAAGTTTTTCAATGGAGAAGAGATGAGAAGAGGAAGAAGAAACAAGTATTCTAAACCTAGAAAAATACAAGATTATGCACACTTGGCTTCACAAGGTTCTGGGCTATGTATAGGCAGGGAAATGGAAATCTAGGGCAAAATTCTGCATGTACATAGAAAGACCAAAATACCCCTAAAAAATCTTCAAATACGGCGCCTGAACGGCCGCGGAACCGCGGCCTAGACCCCCTATTGGCTGCGGTTCCACGGCCGTTTAGAGGAGTTGGGCCCTCGTTTTTCTTGTGCTTCTCTGGTTCTGTGTGCCCTTTATTCTGGTATATGTATTTTCTCATATTTTCTTCACGATTTTTCCAGAATTTCTGTTGATCAAAAGGTGATTGGATATGGATCTTTTTGTCATGATTTTCTCGAGCTCCGTGTAGATTTCTTGGATCTTGTGCTGCCATTGAGCCTTGTGCATGAAAATGACATTTGATTTGCCATTTTGTCTCCTAAACTGGTGTGTGGCAACAGACGGATAAAGAGCGGAGATCCGTGTTTTATCTGTGGTTGGCAGGAACCCGGATTTTGTCGTGTTTTTCCATGAATTTCATTATTAAGAGCTGAGAACCTGTATCCTGCATTTGACTAGCAAACACGGCTCAAGAGTACCTACCGATATACAATGTGATAAAAATTAGGCGGTATGAAAATGCAAAAATCTGATATGAACAACAGCTTGCTGACGGACATGGAGAGGTCGGCCGGAGGCAAGGTTCCTCGGAGGACCCTAAGGGCGCAGATGGCGGCGATCGCCCAAGAGGACGTGCAGGTTAATGCTCACACCTTACTTGATTTTTCTCTTAGCGTCTTACCACTCGTGAGATTTGGTGCCTCTCTTTTCTTTCTAACCCCCCTCTAATTTCTTCAGGTCCTCCAGCACGTCGCCCTCGTCGTCCAGATGGAGGACGAGGAAATTTCCCCGGCGATGCGAGTCGCGGGCGAGTTCTCCTTGCTGAAGGAGAGCTTGAAGTTGGAGCTGGAGGCGGCGATGGCGAGGGTCACCGCTTTAGAGGGCGAGATGGCGGCTGGGAAGCAGGAGGTTGCGGCCAAGAAGCAGGAGGTCACCAGGTACCGCGAGGCGGCCCAGGTCGTCAAGGACAAGCTCCAGGACTCCAAGTTGCTCGTCAGCACCCTGAAGAAGTAGGCGGTCGCCCTTCGGAAAGAGCTGGAGGCGGCGGCAGAGGGGACGAAGCGGGCCGAGCTCAGGGCGGCGAAGGCGGTGGAGAACTATAAAAAGTCGGACCATTTTTACGCCGACCTAGCCGTAGCCACTACCCTCATCTGGCACGAGGCTCTCGACGCCGTTAAGGCTCGGATGCCGGAGTTCCCCGATGAAGAGCTCCGGAATGAATATCCTCGCGGGGACGACGCGTAGGGGGAAGCCCCCGGGAGCACTGCCGGGGAAGGGACTCCCGTTGAGGGCGGCGCCGAGGCTCCTGTGATGGGCGCAGCCCCATCGTGGTGGATGCGGTGCTCCTTGGGGTTGCGCCCGGCCCTGAGGCCTGAAGGCCCTCGTCTTCTTATTTCTTTTCTTTTGTTGCTTCGGGAATTTTGTAGGCCTCCGGGCATTTTGTAAGGCTGGGGAGCCCATAATACTTTTGTAGAGACTTTTGATTTTTATGAATAAAAATCTTACTTTGCAGTTTCTTTGCGTGCACATTATCCTTTTGTTTATGGGGAACATTCGTATTTGCACGGTTCGGCCTTCACGTCGGGTGATCGCATGTCGAGTTGAATTCGATTATTTGCCAAGTGTGCAAAGACCGGTGAAGGGTTGGTATCTCCATGGCCCCGAAGTCGAGGTTAGGATCGCTTAGACGTGGATGGCCTTATGGCGAGGGCTTGGGTCGGGGGCGTTGGCAGTTAGTAAAACCAGCTACGGATGACTGAGCATGGTAGATGCTCGGCTGCCTCTTAGCGAGGGCTTAGGTATCTGGCTTCGTGGGGTAGTGAACGACATCCATCATAACTGAGCATGGTAGCTGCTCAGTTGCCTCTTGGTGAGGGCTTGGATCCTTAGCGCTGGAAGGGCCGTAAGAGGTGGCTAAGGATGTACTGAGCAGTGAAGCTGCTCAGTGGCCTCTGGGCGAGGGCTTCGATCCCTAGCGTTGTGGGGTAGGGAGCTACCAGCCAGGGATAGCCGAGCAGGGTAGCCGCGCGGCTGCCTCTTGGTGAGGGATTTTGATCCTTAGCGTGGGTGGGGCCGTAAGAGGCCTGTTAGGGACGGTCCGAGCAGGGTTGTTGACCGGTGCCACTTGGCGAGGGCTTTGATCCCTGGCGTCGTGGGGTAGGAAACTACCAGCCAGGGATAGCCGAGCAGGGTAGCCGCTCGGCTGCCTCTTGGTGAGGGCTTCGATCGCTAGCGTCGTGGGGTAGGGAGCTGCCAGCCAGTGATAACTGAGCAAGGGCGGCCCGGTTGCCTCTTTATGAGGGCTTTTGATCCTTAGCGCAAGAGGGGCCGTAAGAGGCCTATTAAGGGCGGGCCGAGCAGGGTTACTGCCCGGTGCCTCTTGGCGAGGGCTTTGATCCTTAAGGACGGGCCGAGCAGGGTTACTGCCCGGTGCCTCTTGGCGAGGGCTTTGATCTCTGGCGTTGTGGGGTAGGAAACTATCAGCCAGGGATAACCGAGCAAGGGCGGGCCCGGTTTCCTCTTGATGAGGGCTTTTGATCTTTATCGTGGGAGGGGCCGTAAGAGGCCTACTAAGGATGGGACGAGCAGGGTTACTGCCCGGTGCCTCTTGGTAAGAGCTTTGATCATTAAGGACGGGACAAGCAGGGGTACTGCCCGGTGCCTCTTGGCGAGGGCTTTTGATCCCTGGCGTCGTGGGGTAGGGAACTACCAGCTAGGGATAGCCAAGCAGGGCAGCCGCTCGGCTGCCACTTGGTGAGGGCTTTGATCCCTGGCATTGTGGGGTTGGGAACTTCCAGCCAGGGATAGCCGAGCAGGGTAGCCGCTCGGCTGCCTCTTGATGAGGGCTTGGATCCCTGGCGTCGTGGGGTAGGGAACTACCAATCAGGGATAGCCGAGAAGGGTAGCCGCTCGGCTGCCTCTTGGTGAGGGCTTTGATCCCTGGCACTGTGTGATAGTGAACTACCAGCCGGGGATAACCGAGCAGGGTAGCCGCTCGGCTGCCTCTTGATGAGGGCTTTGATCCCTAGTGCTGTGTGGCAGAGAACTACAAGCCGGAGATAGCCGAGCAGGGTAGCCGCTCGGCTGCCTCTTGGTGAGGGCTTCGATACCTGGTGCTATGTGGCAGAGAGCTACAAGCCGGGGATAGCCGAGCAGGGTAGCCACTAGGGTGCCTCTTGATGAGGGCTTCGATCCCTGGCGCTTTGTGGTAGTGAACTACCAGCCGGGGATAGCCGAGCAGGGTAGCCTCTCGGCCGCCTCTTCATGAGGGCTTCAATCCTTAGCGCTGTGTGGCAGGAAGATGCCTACTAAGGATGGACCAAGCTGTGTAGCTGTCCAGACGTTCTCGAGGTTCTATCCAACCTTCCCGGTGTAAGTATGGGGAATGGGGACAGTCGTAGGCAACATATGTATCGAACGCGCGAGGGAGGTGAAGCGCCAGAGCCGTGTCATTTCGATTTCGCCCAGAAACACTCGAGGTCTGCCGCGTGGCGGTACAGCTGTGGGTGAAACGGGCGACTGTTGGATTTTTGAGGGCGAAGCAGGATATAAAGCGAAGGGAGTGTTGATCACTCCTTTCTTCACACCTGAACGTGAGAATGGAGGGCTTCACTTTTACGATCCCAGACATCGAGAATTTTGAGGACGTGTACCTATATGACCAGTACTACACCGAGGACACGGTGCAACTAGTGGTTGACCGCATTGAGGATCATTTCGGCCGACTGCTCCTCCGGAGCCCCCCTGCTCCAGCTGCATATGTACTCCATCTGGAGGGCGTCGCCGAGGCTCTACAACTCCTTGTCCGAACAGCTGAGGGACGAGGCGGTTGGTAAGCTAAGGTCCTTGCGGCGATTCGGCCTGATCACTGCGGGTTGGCGGGATCGCTCGGTGGCACTCATCCTTGAGTGCTATCAATTGAGGCACTACGCCGACGTTCGTGGGCAGCATCAGAGGCAAAGGGCTGAAGCGACGAGGGCTCAGCTGGAGGAAATATGCTTGTAGTACCACGAGCAGTGTTTCTGTACCCCTTTCCCCCGCTATTGTAATTTTTCTTTTTCGATGTATGGCTGAGGAACCCATAGTACCCTTTGAATAAACAAACTCTTCTTTTTACAATGTTTTATTGATCTCTTCTTATTATATAAACAGAAAGATCCTGAGAAAGTTTACATTGCCTTAGTAAAAGAAGTAGAAGCTAGTAGATGTTCTTTTTATTTGCGCAACTTGAGACCCTCGGGTGTCTGTTGGCCTCCGCGACCGGCTCGGGGTGTTGAGACTCGTAGGTATCCGACGTACCCTCCGCTGACACGGCCATGATTTGGCCGATTGTCAACTCACCGGGAGGGGGACGCTGCTCCTGCTCGCGGTCAGCTTGCCGCTTGTCCCGCAAGTATGCTGCGAGATGTTCCGAATGGATGAGCTCCTCGATGTAGTCTCGGAGCTGCTTACAGCTCTCCATGGAGTGGTCTAGCGATCTGTGAAAACTGCAATAGGGCCCCTGAGTACGCCGCCATGCATGAGATCGGGGGAAGCTTGAAGAACCCCTCGCTTTTGGCCTCCTCAAGCAGTACTGACTGGGAGACATTGAGCGAGGTGTACTCCTGAAACCTCGGGGAGTAGGGCTTTGGCCGCTCAAGTCTCTTTCTCTCTTCCCTCGCCCTTTTTTTCTGGTCAGTTTGCTCTGCCCCGGGGAGATTTTCGTTCACCTCGGACTCAAACTGGATTTCATGCTCGGTCCAGGCTTTTACATCGGCCATGGTCTTAGGTTGCGCTAATGCAATGGAGCGTAACCACTCCTTGTGCCTAAGACCAGACCTTGGAGCTGTGATGACTGTCTCATCCCGATGTTCGGGGACCTCGAGAAGGGCATTGTAGAAGTGGGTGACGTACGCTTTGAACGTTTCTTTGTCCCTGCTCTTGATCGTCAAGAGATGGTCGACGGTCCGTTTCTGCCGTCTGTTCCCGACGAAATGGCCGAGGAATTGGGTGGCCAGCTCGTCGAAGGTTGAGATCGAGCGCGACGTGAGTCCTCGGAACCAGTCTCGTCCGGAGCGGATGTGAGTGGCCAGGAAAGCTCGTCATTAGGCGGCGTCAGAGTTGTCTTGGAAGCTCATCCCGGCCGTGAACGAGTCTAGATGGTCCTTCGGGCCTGACTTCCCGTCGAAAGGCGAGACCTTAGGGGGCATGTTCCGGGAGGAGACATGGATGGCGTGAAGCTCCTCAGTGAAGGTCTTTGTGAGTGATTCGGCAGCATATTTATCCCCGTCGCTCGAGTGGCGACCTTCTCGATGCATGCCCTCGATCTTCTTTTCGAGGGCGTCGAGCCGGCCATGGTACCCCGACGATTCGGCACATCCCGATCTTTGGCCCCTGCCGTTGGAGACCTGTGTCTGGCCACGGACACGGTTCTTCTCAATGAGGTTCCTCGGGTCCCCTAGAGAGGTGGTCTTTGAGTTGCCGTGACGAGTCTCGTCCATGCGACCCCGTCGAGGGAGGAGGTGTCGGTCATGCCTGGGAGCAGGCGAGCTGACCAACATCTCCTCGGGAGGGGCAGGAGCGCGTAGGGGCTCGGGATGAGGCACTCGGGTGACAGACCTCGGTGTTGAACTGCCAGGTGCTCATCAGGTCATAGAATATGTTAGCCCAGGAGATCGGCGGCCGTGGGAGGTAGCGAGGTGGTGGTCGGCAGTGCCGGCGTGGGCAGAGTCTTCTCTCCCTCTGTAGAGGTCCCAGTCCCGGGGTGGGGGAGCGGCGACCCGGTGAGCTTGCCTCGCCGTTTGGACGCGGACGAGCGCGTCCACGATGGACGTGAGTCGATCTATCCGGGCGGCTAGGGTGTTGATGGCCGTGGGAGGTAGCTAGTGCTTGGATCATCGTGGTGACCACTCGCCATTAGGTTGAGATCGGAAGATGAACTTTGTTGAGTGGAATCAAGGCTTCCCACAAACGGCGCCAGCTGGTGCGGGTCGGATCGCGTCAAGATGTTACCTTCAGTTGATCTGTTGTTGGCGATGATGGACGGCCGAGATTTGAGTTAGAGGATAGTTGTTGAAGTGTGTAGATCTCAATGGATTTGAGGTTGTTGGGGATGAGCTACCTGCAAGGAAGTCCCGGGGTGGTTGTACCATCGAGGACCCTCCGACGATCAAGTTAGATAGGAAATCCGAGCAGAGTAACGGCCTAGTGAGTGGAAAAATGACTTACTTGAACCGTCTGAAGGAGGGGTTTATATAGCGGCGGCAATAGGCAGGCAGGTGCGAGAATCACGCCGGCCGTTACGCCCCCGACATCACGTCCGCGTGATGGGCGGGATCTCCCATTAATGGCGAGACAGGCTCGTTAATGGGGATCGTGATGGCGTGGAATGCGGGATCGTGGGCAGCAGAGATCTCGTGCATGGAGAGATTCGCGGAGGTGAGGCGGAAGCACCTGCGAATGATGCCATTGGTCGGTCGTAGGGACCGAGTAAGATGAGCTTGGCAGGGGCTCGGGACCGAGTGGGAGGCCGAGCTATCTTGGTTTTGTGGGAGCCCGGAGGCAAGTTGAGAGGGCCGAGGAGGCCAAATGTGCAGGAGGCTCGGAGGTGAGCCAGCAGTTGTCTGTAGGACGGGCATAGGAGTGGTCAGGTCGGCCACTGTTGGTCCTTTCTTGCACGCTTCGGGACACGTCATCAGCCAAGTGTCATGATCTAGGAGATCACCGGTATCGAGCATCATCAGATGCTGATGGTAAAATGCACAGGGTGAGCAAAAGGCACCAGAACAGGTAAAGTATAGACTGCCTAGTACCTTCAGCTTGTTTATTTATTTATTTAGCATAATTGCATGTTTCTTGGCATGCTTAAAATTTTTAGACCCTTTTGCAGATCCTTAATCTAGCATGGAATATAGTTTTATCAAAATATAAATTTTGTGATACACTATATGAAATATATAAATGTATTTTTATCAAAGTATATAATTTATATAGTTTTATCAAAGTATATAATTTATATAGTTTTATCAAAGTATAAATTTTGTGATATACTATATGAAATAAATGTATTTTTTTGACGACATAGAAAGGAATTCCCTCATATGGCAACTCTCTCTCTCTATGTGTGTATGTGTGTGTGTGTGTGTGTGTGTGTGTGTTGGATATAGGTGCCCTCAAGGCAATTATAGTAATTGAAGAAGGACCTATACGAAGAACAATCTTACTCGAGATGATAGTATACTATCTGGTTTGACTTTACCTGTCATGTATATTCGTTTTACTCGTTATCATGCACCGATAATACATGAGATAAAACCCTTAGGATTTTGCTTGATTACCAGGATTATGATAGGGATCATACCAGTGGGGCCTGGTATGTTGGATATAAGTGCCGTTAAGGCAATTATCGTAGTTGCAGGAATGCAATACTGAATTCGAGAGGGCCTATTCTAAGAACAGTCTTGCTTGAGATGATAGTATGCTATATAGTTTGTATTTGTCATTCATATGTATACGTTTTACTTGTTATTATGTATCACTACTACATGATGTTAAAGCCCATAGGATCTTTGCTTGACTACCAGGATTATGATAAGGATCATCATAGTAGGTCCTGGGTAGTCTATAAGCTCATCCTTAAAAGTCCCTAGTTGTAAGAATATCAAGACTGGCATCGGTATTCCAGTTTAGACTAGTGTATATGTTTCATAACCTAGTACGGTGCGATGGATGATCCCATAGCCATTGGTGTTTGACACCGATGATTGTATACAGGTGCTTATTGGATGAGTTGCACTGGACGGACTTGCGGAGAACTCCTAGATGGTATTATACCAATCGCTAGATAGCAGTTCTCTAGTGACATGAGTACAGAGTAGTCCCTAGACCCAAGATCGCCATAGAGTCTTGTGTGTGTTCCCACTGTACTTAGATCAGCACCCTACCACGGTTTTAAAGAGTCGTGCAAACATGTTTTAGTTAGGTACAGTCCCAAAGCATATGGAAGCAGTGGGCGGTCGAGAGAATTCGTCTTTCCCGGTATAAGGAGTTGATGTCGCACTGTGCACAACTGACTATGACCATAAGTCCTTGGCCAAACCAGTCGAGATTTACTGATAAGTATTATCATTAGTTTCAGTGGTGATCATGAGCTTGACGTCAGCATGACTTGTTGGTTTGGTGGGAGTCTGACAGTTTCCACCTTCCAGACCTGGTATGCGACAGTCTCAGACGAAGAGACCGAACTGTACAGTGAATGTCACTAATAGGCTCTATCAAGGTACGGACGAGCTTGCTTGTTGACCGGCTTTTCTTCAATACTTGGGTGTTGTTATGTACAGCTAGTTCCGCTAACGTGCTTATAGGTTAACCCGGTGGGGGATTGATCTGAAAGTGTTTCAGATAAATCGGATATGATCCTAATCTACTGCCAGCGTATTATCGAGTCTTTAGAGTCCCACACAAAGTGTTTTCCTCTTCTAGCGAAATGATGTAGTGCACACACGGCGATACGTATGGGGTCCAATTAAACATGTGTATGTGATACTACATGTATTAATCGGACGGACAATACTAGCCTGTTTATGATCGAACCGGATCATTAAATCAAGTGTTAATTTAATGATATTACTTATATATGATGATGCATATATAAACTAGTATTATGGTGTTATTCTCATAATCTCTTTTTTCTACATGTCATGGTTAATTATATATGTAATATTTTTTCATATATATTTAATCTCTATTTATTTTCTTATGTTTTTGCATGACATGAATAAGAGGTGGAAGCTAGCATGCTACACTCTCTCTTATTCTTGACGCATGGAAAAGTGAGGTGGCATGGGTGATATGAGAATGGGTACTATCATTCTCACAACACAAGTGTTCATTCTTCATGTTTCCTCCCCACTTATTCATACTTGCAAGAAAAAGAAAAAGAAGAAAAAGAAAAAGAGTAGAGAAGAAAAAGGAGCAAGGAAGTTCAATTTTTATACTATATCTCTTACTCATTCCATCTAGCAAATTGAGTGAGTGGGTTACTTCAATTTGATTGAAGTAGAAGTTAGAGCCGGTGGCCTTCGCGTGGATCATCTTCGACGGAGCCGATAGGGAACCAAGCGAATTCCAGAGCGCCACGGAGCTTAGCCGGAGTTATTGGTTTCTTCATTGGAGCATGAGAAGAAGTATCAAAGGTTGTATCTTCTCTACTCTAGCTTTTTATTGTTTACAAGTTGTAGTCTATGGTAGATTCTAGGGTTTGTTGGATGTCTTGTTCACTCGGATTTTGTCGTTTTTACTTTTTCGCAAATTTTTTGAAACCCGTCTGGCGAGCACGGTAACCCTACAGTGGTATCAAAGCCGTCCATAGACTTTTAACTTGCTTTTCGGTGTCCAATTGATTCCTATAACCATTTTTCAAAATGAATTGTTCATTGTTTTTTAAAAATGTTCCAAACCAGTAACTATTTTTGCATATAACTCGCATCACGGGGCTCTCAGTTCGGACCGAGAGCCCTGTGGTTGCGCGGGAGTGACCCCAGAGTTGTCCCTGAGGGCTTTGGTGGGCTCCCACACCCGAGACCATCACGAAATGGTCTCGGTTATGGCGCTAGGACAGCAAGCGCGCAGCTACGCGCTTGCTGTCCCAGCAGCCAACCCATGGCCAGAATTTTGTGGCCATGGGTTGGATTCCCCTCCTAATGCCCCTCAGGGCTTTATGGGTCATGTCCGAGGTCCCCCCGGTGTCTCGGGCAGTTTTTGGGTCGTTTGGGTTTCGATTTATGCAAGAAATGGTGGTGTTTTGGGGCCCGGGCTGATCTTGAATTTCAGTTTTTGGAAATTCGATTTCGGCTTCACGGGTTTTGGGATTCATTGGCCATGGGTTCCGTATTGACGCGGTTAAAGCGTTTAACCTTGATAATGCGATGGCATATGTGATATGCGGTATTCAACATCGCCGAATTGATTTAATCAATTCGACGGGTTGCACATGTGAGCGTGATATGTTCTATGATAAAGTTTTTTTTGGTGTGGATTGGATTATTGCGAAATGAATAACCCCATGTAGAATTGTGTAATGTGGTGTTTTTCATTTCATTCATGTTTTAAACAAATGTATATTCTTTTATTCATGGCGAGCGGTCGACATGTGGCCATCGCTACTACTTTTTGTATTATTATTTGTTGGGGCTCGATCAGATTGCGATCGATGTCACCGCTGTATTAATACAGGTTTTAGGATTGCCCCACGTAAAAGCGCATTGGCGGCTGGGTTCTAGATTGCAATGGGTGGCTGTTTTAGGGAGTTGAGACCGGATCACTCGATTCTAGGACTGGCGGACTGCTTGTCGCGCTTGTATGGGGATAGGATAGACCCGAGGAGGAGTGTACAAATCATCAGATTCGACAAAGGGATGGGTGGCCCCATCATGGTGATGATGCTGGGTCGTCTCGTTTCTCGGATTAGCGAATAACTTGCCGCACTCATAGGGGTCTGCTTTTGGCTATGCACGGGCTATTCACATGACCGGAGAATGTCGCGCTTCGTTTGTAGCTTGAATGAAATGCGGGATTCTTACGTGATCCGACCATTCCAACTCTGTGATGTTGTATTTCCGCATGCTGTAATGTGATTATTTGCGTGTGATGATATATTGATATATGTAATATATATATATATATATATATATATATATATATTCTATATACGTTTTGTACCCGTGCTAGCCCTGCCCCCGCTCTACCGTTAGTTATCCTAACGGTGCATGATGGGACCCCGTAGTGAATGCGGATGGCGTATATGTACATTCTATTTTTTATTTTTCATACTGTTTTCTCTGTAATGTTTGTGTGAGAAGGATAATGCTAGATAATGTAATTATCTAAACGATGGGATTGTGGTCATAGGATTAATGCAAGATAAAATAAACCTATATGTTGTAGGAACCAACTTTTTCTAAAATGGAAAATTTTAGTCGATTCTTTTGCTTTGCATCGTGGCATTCGGTTAGGAATGACCTACACCTCATTCGATGAGGAAAGAGCGTTGATCCCGTCACTGGGAGTTTGCCCTTGGGTAAAAGTTTATGTCACTAAAATTGATTTTGTAGCCGTATTCTTTTGCTTTGCATCATGATATTCGATTAGGAATATCTTGCAGTTCATTCGATGAGAAAAGAGTCTAGATCCCTTCACAGGGAGTTCACTCTTGAGCAAAAGTCTGCGCGACTATAAACTTTCAAAACCACTCGGTTCCTACGATGAGATCAAGTTCATTATGTTGATGGTTTTATTCAAAACCAGCAGTAGCCTTCTGTCATTTCAGGAAGTAGAGTACTTAGTATTTGTGATATGTTTTTTGACTGTGTCAAGGCGTAGTATACGGTAGCTAAGTGATGTCTTCCTGATTGCATGTTGATGCGATAGGTTAGAACAGTCGTGTAACTTTATTGACTATCTTAAGGGTTATGCAGGTGGGTCTAAATCAATCATGAAATGACAGGTTGAACTTGACTAGTAGCTTATGGTTTGTTGACCATGTCAAGCTCATAAGCCGCTAGAGGTAAAAACTAATATCGGGAGTTTCGAGTATTGAAACTTGCAATGAGATTGCATATCTTCTATGGTGTGGGGTGACTTGTTGACTGTGTTAAGGTTACCACTGCATGATAGTTTGGATCCCGATTCCCACTGCGAGTAATTGTTTGTCACGACCCAAAATTGGCACATGACGACCCTTAAACTACGCAATGTCTACAGGAGTAACGCAATTTAAGTAAGCCGAAAACCCAGAAATCTAAACCATCAAAAGTAGTAAGAATTAGGAACAATTTTTAAAAGCCTTTGAAATCTCAACCCAAATTCTTTAAAAGTTCAACTTTATTTCCTTTAAAATTTTGGCTGCACCTCCTTTGTAAAAACTAGCCCCAAAAATGGGTACAACATAAATATAACTAAAGCATCCCCAAACGGGAGCAAAATCATGCCCAAAGGCTGAAAACAACCACCACAACAATATACGACGCCGTAGCGAAGAAATAAAAAATGATAAAAAGGAAGCTGTATAAAAGACAACCAAGTCACAAAATAATATACGATATCGTTCTCACATCAAGTCTCTAAGTCAACATAAAGTAGTAGATGGAGAGTACAAGGATACAACGAATAAACAATACAACAACGAATAACCACAAAACCCACCTAAAGCAAACTGCACACTGTGAGCTGATGCGGTGTCCGTAGCAAAAGATGATAAGATGAACGAATAGCCTGCCTCGACTACTCTGGGGAACAACCTGCAAAACAACTGTGGAACAACATGGGTGAGTTGCTAACTCGTGAATAGTAAACAACATATGCAGGTAATCGCAAGTATGCACGTACAGCGCGAATCTAACATATGCAATTTCTAGCAATAAAAGGTCATATGAATGCAATAAGTGTGAAAAGTACACTAACGGTTACTACAAATACATGAAGCAATAATATGACAATCGGTATGCAATAATCATGCAATAATGATATGTAAAGGTATATATGCAACAGTCATGAAAGGTACACTAACAGGTACAACTAACACATGAAGTAATGCATATAAAATAAGTATGTAATTGCAACAGTCATGAAAGGTATGCTAACAGGTACTAATAATATATGAAGTAGTGCAAACACAATAAAAGTGGAGTATGGAATGAAACATGTCATTTCCACGGAATCCTGACATCGTGGTAGGATCACAATCCATCAAGACAATTCAAATCCCAAACTCCTCAAATCAGCCCCCAAATTGGCTCTCATATCATATAGGTCTCACAAATCCTGAATGTACAATATCGAATAAATCTCATATATTCTGAATGTACAAAATCAGCAATCTCATATATATCCTGTATCCAATCTCAAATAAATCTCCTATATCCCAAATCTAATATCAAGTAAATCTCTAATATCCTAAGTAAATTTGCATGAATAAATATGATGATGTATATGAATTTTATATGTATACATATATATTAACGTCTCATTCGACTAATATATATATATATATATATATATATATATATATATAACAGCGTTCCATTCCACTGTTATATATACTTAGAAGTAAAATATCATGAAAACAATGTGTCAAGCATCGACACAGAAATGCTGATCTATCAGGTGCTATCACCACGACTGGCACCCTGATAGGTACGTATTATACGCTATACCGAAAGCTCGAGTGCCTAGCTCTGACCCTCGCCTCTCGACGTATCCATACGTACATGACTCCCGTCGGTATCCCCACGATAACCGCCGAGTCATTGGTACTGTCACCGGAAAGTATGATTCCCCCACTAACTCATCTCCTCACTGAGATTCTTGCCCCGGGGTACCTCCGGCCCCCACCATGTACCCGCACACGGACCCCTCCTTTCCTCGCGTGGGGTATATATTTCAGAATTGATAAAACTCATGGTGGGTGATAAAATATCATATCAAGGGAAACCGGGTTTTTCAAATAATGCATAATTTCATGAAACTACCACGGTCCCAAATCCAGAAAACATTATGAAAAATCTATATCTCAATGCGAAAATCCATGAATATAATATACGCAACAGAAAACTGTAATGTAAGCATATAAAGGAAAAGTCGCTAATTAACTGCAACAAGTTAATATAATATATCATGTGGTTCCTATTGTCTCCAATTCTAAATAACATCAAGTAACGGTAAACATGTAGCTATAACCAGATATATGTGTAAACATAAAGGTATCGCAAGATATAGGTATCTACCTATTAGTAATGATGTGATATACCCTCCAGGTATAAGTGAAGTATGTATGCAAAGTATACAAGTAACTATATCATTATGTGTGTATGTACCTATCACTAATAGTACAATACTCTATAGGTATACAGGTAACTAGCATGTAAGTAGGTGAAGGCATATGTGTAAGTATGTAGGTATACAGGTATGCTATATGTCATATGCGATAAGAAATATGAATCAATGTCACGATGTCCCTAACCAAACTATATTATATCTATAAGTGGGTTGTGCGTGTCATGGCAATTATTGACGGTGTGTATGGCATACAATCAGTGCTCGTGCAACATGAGCCGTTAATAATAGTGCAGCGTCCTAAGGATACTAGTCCAAGCACAATAATAACTAAGCAGTAGGGTGAATACGCAAATCTAAATATGAAATAGAATATACGACAAGTAAAGTCATCTCTAGCCCAGACGCATAACGCCATGCGGGCGATTCCCCTGTAGATGTTAAATTTACTCACCAACGCTACTGGCTAGGTGAAGCTTACCACCTGTTTTCCCTTTGTCGCAGCGTCCGAAGTCCCCGGCTGCGAACCTGTAACATAAAATAATATAACAGAAATATATTAGCAATAGACCTAAAACACGTACAATCTACACGGACGAACACGACACACAAACGTACTCTAAAGGGTTCGTGTTGTAGCTAACGTGTATAGCGACACTACGAAACCAACTCAGAGCAATAGCAACAAAGAACACGCACCGTATCGGATAACGTATCGCGTGAAACGAAACACAAGTAATACGCAAAGTGGTCCCAGATTTTTCTGTACCAGTAATTTGTAAAAGTTTCAAGTACCACGAGACCACAACCAACCCCAGAGACCCCTACACAAAAACCCATACCCCAACTCCCCAGTCTGGCCGCAATTTGCGGCCAGAACCATTAAAATTGCGGCCCGAACAAGAGGGAATGGGCTCGTATTTTGAGGGTAGGTTCTAGATCACCACACTAGGTTACTGTGATGTGAACTTTTGCAACAATTACCTGATCTAACAGCAGATCATCCGAGACCCCAAAACAACACTAAAAATACGATATTTACCCGAAATGATACGATACGCGATAAAAACTGAAACTAACAAGCTAAGCTACACAATAAACACTTAAAGAACAGAAAGGGGACATTACCTACACAAAAGAACTCAAAGATCCAAGCTTTGCACACTTCAAGGCATCCAAGAGGAAAATCCAAGAAAAAGATGTGATCTTGGTGAGATTTGTGAAGTTTTGTGATGGTTTTTGTATTGGATTTGATAGTGTTCAGTAGTGAGGTGAGAGATATGAGAGAATAAAAGAGATAGAAGAGATGAGAGAGTGTGTGAGGGTAAGAGAGAGGGATGTGAGTGTAGGGTGAGGTTTTAGGTAAGTGTAACCTTGCATTAATTCTCACATTAATGCATTCACACCACCATTGCCACCTCCTCACTTCCAAAACAGATATCTCTCTCTCACACAAAAGATCTAGGGTTTTAGGTTAAGGATTGGATTAAGCAAAGATTTGGATAAAGCAAAGGAATAAGGTTAATGTAAAGGATTAGATAAATGGTTAAGTTGTCATGGTTGCTAAGAACTAGATTACAAAAACAAACCGTCATATTTACGTGCACACGTGCGTGCGTGTTCATAACAATTAATAATAAATTATTAATTAAATGTTATAAAATGTGAGGAACCCGAATTGGTAAACTTTTTACAGTAAACCCGCATTAACGTCTAAACGAACACTAACCAAAATCTAAGGCGTTACATTGTTACTCCCGGGAATTTTTCTATAAGAAATCCCGATTATTTCTCCTTTTAGGGCTTGAAGGAGGATTTGACGGAATAGTGGGAGCAATCCTGATTAGATAAATATGCCAATCTAATCTTGATAGAGTGCACGCTGAGCGTTTTTTTTCTTTCTTTCTAGCAGCGACCCTGGACTGACCTTAAACTGAGACTCGTTAACCAAGTTGACCGACCTTTTTACAAAATCAATAGCTTTGGAATGTCTGGATTTTCCTACTCCACGACATAGTCGCATATGTCCTTACCTATCCTACGTCCCCTTCTGCTAATTCCAGTACCTCTGTATTCGGTACAGAGATCCATATTGTTTGGAAGGTCATCGTATGGTTAGATACGAACTCAATGAAATTGTTTCAGTTTGAGAATGGCCACTGGTTCTGGATTATATGAATAATTTGTTTATCTCTCCCTCCTACCTTATCTCAAGTTTAAGAACTCCTTATCTATAAAGAGTGTATACCAGTTATGCTTATTGGATAATCTTCTTCCAATTTCGAAGCTGGTGCTGAAGGAATGGAAAGAAGAAAACCATCTAGCATAAGTTCAGTATAAAGGAAGGTAAGATGGAGAGACATCAAAAGGAGTTGATAAGTGAAGAAAGGAAAATGCGACACCATCATGAACCCGGGCAATAGAAAAGGCAATACTATGAATACCCAACTAACCCCGCTGAAACATTTTGATATTTCGGATTTTCCGTACATCTGTGTTTAGGAAAACTATTTCTCAGTAAACTCCAACTCTTGGGTATATAGATACCGGATTAGAATCCCACATCTGTAGGGCGTTACAGATGTTGAAAAGAAGCAGAGAATTGAGATTTGTTGATTTTATTCTCAATGTCGGTTTTCGGAGCAGTTGTTGCTATTGAGGAAAATCATCAAGTTTTGCCTAAACGGTAAAATTTTGGTTTCTTTTAACCCAAAGAATGTTTTTCAATTAACAGCACACGGAATTTGAGTTACTGAATTCAAGGGACTTATACATATTGATGTATGTTGTTCGATGTCCATACGGACATGGGGTTGGTACTAGGTATTCCGTATTGAGAATGCGATTCTCTCTCAGATTGCTCATCCACGGGTGAGCTCCATGATGAGTAATGCTGAGTTGCCTTCTTCAATTTTATGGATGCACTAGAAATATATGCATATCAATTGATACTGGTTCCACCTAAACAAGTGCCTCTTTTCTATATGTGATATAGAATGGTGTTCATCTTAAAGTTGTTAAGATATGGGGATATCCGATTTGTGCTTTAAAACATAATTTGGAAAAACTCAAGGCACGTCTTAGTAATAGCTGTTTGTGGGTTATCCCAAACTAATGCAAGGGATATCTTCTACCATTGTTCAAGATTAAAAGTGTTTTGTTCTTGACTCGCCACCTCCTTGGGAAAGGAATTTCTTGCGAAAGAAATTAGTGGGAGT
The DNA here is from genome assembly GCA_030015575.1 of Agapanthus africanus. Lineage (NCBI taxonomy): Eukaryota > Viridiplantae > Streptophyta > Magnoliopsida > Asparagales > Amaryllidaceae > Agapanthus > Agapanthus africanus. The sequence goes on from JASDDO010000029.1 coordinate 319,987,613, forward strand.
ATGGTAGAACTGGAAATGGTTCAAGAACCATAAACGGTTACTGAAAGTTTAGTAAAACCTGAAAATTCATTTGACCCTGACAAACCATAGCTACTCCGCAGAATTAGTAGGTGACCTCAGCCACCGAGAGATACTTCGATTTCCTCATAGACGGTGACTAGGAGGCTTGCATCGTATGATGATGACTCTACTAGTTATCAGCATGCCATAGGAAGTGGTAACTTCTGACTGATAGTTGAATGCCAAGTTATCCAAGTTGGACTCCATGCACTACAAAAAATTATAGACTTTGTTGTGTGCTCTTGAAAGGTGTAAAACCCATAAGGAGCAAGCAGATCTTTCGAAATCAGTGCAAATGGAAAGGTATTAACCTAATAAGGCCAGACTTGTAGTTAACATGTAATCATCAAATACCCGATGTGGATTGTGTTGATACTGTTACTTCATTGTCTGTGCTGAAGTCCATACGGATATAACTTGCCAATGCTGTTTTCATGACTATGATATCTGGTATGAGGATGACTATAAAGTCTTTCTAAATTGGATTTAGAAGTGTACGTGTATATGACTTTACCAGAAGATTTTCTTATTCAGTGGGAGCAGCGGATATTGTGCAAGTTGCTTAAGTCTATTTGTAGACTAAAGCAGGCATAGCGGAGATGGATCATCTGTTTCGATGTTGCGGTCAAAGTGTTTGACTTCATCAAAATTAGAGATGAACCTGGTATTTGTAAAAAGGTTGTAAGGAGTGATGTCAGGTTCCTTATATCGATGAGGATGACATACTCTTGATAGAAAGTGATGTTCATATTCTACGATTCGACAAAACGTTGGTTGTCACATTTGTTTCTCCTATATGGATTTGGTTTATTGATTCTTATGGCTAGATCTATAAGTTTAGATCTAGTATGGATTTTGGGATTGTCCAAATTCGGGTATCTTAACATCATTCTAAAGTGTTTTAGAATGGAAGACTCCTAGTGAGGTAATATACCTACAGGTAATGGGGTCACCTTCTCTAAAGAGATGTCTTTCGGGACTGATGAAGAGAAGATCTCGCATGAATAGCAATCGACATGCTTCGACAGTGAGGTCAATCATGTAATATTATATACCAGACCGAATATTGCTTTTACACTTAGTGTAGTAAGCATATATTAGTCCAATCCTAAAGAAATATAGGAAGGAGTGAAGAACATATGAGATGTTCTTGGTGTTTGGTAATGGCAGACTCCTTTGGGATGCGATTACCAATTCCATCTTCCGTGGTGACAAAGGTGAAAAGGTATATGTCGCGAGTCATTAGTTTACCCTCTTATGAGGAGCAGTGTATTGGAAGAGTTCCAAGAAGGATACTGAGGTGGTCAAGACGCTGGATGCTGATTTTGACTCAGCAAAGGATACATCCTAAGAAATTGTCTGAATAAATACGTTCATTTATGAATATGGTCCCATCATCTATCCAAACAAAGTTCTAAGGTAGGTATCACTCATTTCAAGAGATGGTTGATCTCCGTGAAGTTGAGATTCAGAGAGATACAGATAGAAACGTTGCAGCGGATCCACTTACTGAGACTGTTTCTCGAACACGGTTTATAAAACTGTCAGTACAAAAGTTAGGTATGCAGTAGCACATGAGACGTGTGTATATGATACCGCAATAATTGGCTTTAAATGCAAGTGGGAGATTGTTGGATCTAGGTGCCCTCAAGGTAATTATCGTAGTTGTAGGAATGCAATACTGAATTCGATGAGGGCTTATATCAAGAACAGTCTTGCTTAAGATGATAGTACGCTATCTGGTTTGTATTTGTCATTCATAAGTATATATTTTACTTGCTATAACATATCACCACTACATGATGATAAAGTCCATACGATCTTTACTTGAGTATCAGGATTATGATAGGGATCATAATAATGGGGTCTGGGTAGTCTATAAGCACATCCTTAAAAGTCTCAAGTCGTAGGAATATCAAGACTGGGCATCAGTATTCCAGTTTAGACTAGTGTATACGTTTCGTGACCCTGTACGGGACGATGGCTGATCACATAGCCATTGGTGTTTAACACCGATGATTGTATACAGGTGGTAATTGAATGAGTTACACTAGACGGACTTGCAGAGAACTCCTAGATGAGATTATAACAATCGTCAGACAACAGTTCTCTGGTGATATGAGTACAGAGTAGTCCCTAGACCCAAGATCGCCATAGTGTCTTGTGTGTTCCCACTGTACTTAGATTACTATCCTACCACGGCTTTAAAGATTCATGCAAATAGATTTCAGTTGGGTACAGTCCCGAAGTATATGGAGGCAGTGAGCGGTCGAAGGAATTCGTTTCTCCCAGTATAGGGAGTTGATGTCGCAATGTGCACAGCTGGTTATGACCATAAGTCCTTAGCCAAAGCATTCGAGATTTACTGATAAGTGTTATCAGTAGTTTCTCTGGTGGTCATGAGCTTGACGTCAGCACGATTTATCGGGTTGGTGGGAGTCTGAAGGTTTCCACCTCCCAGACCCGGTATGTGACAGTCTTAGACGAAAAGACCGAACTGTACGGTGAATGTCACTGATAGGCTCTAGCAGGGTACTGACGAGCTTGCTTGTCGACCGGATTTTCGTTCAATACCTGGGTAGCCGTTATGTACAGCTAGTTCCACTAACGTACTTGTAGGTTAACCCGGTGGGGGATTGATCTGAAAGTGTTTCAGATCAATCGGATATGATCTTGACTTACTGCCAGCGTATTATCGAGTCTTTAGAGTCCTACATAGAGGGTTTTCTTATTATAGCGAAATGATGTAGTGCACGTATGGCGATACGTGTGGGGTCTAATTAAACATGTGTATGTGATACTATATGTATTAATCGGACGGATAATACTAGCCGGTTTATGATTGAACTAGATCATTAAATCAGGTGTTGATTTAATGATATTACTTATATACAATGATGCATATATAAACTAGTATTATGGTGTTATTCTCATAATCTCTTTTTGCTACATGTCATGTTACATGTCATGGTTAATTATATATGTAATGTTTTTTCATATACATTTAATCTCCTTTTCTTTTCTTATGTTTTTGCATGACATGAATAAGAGGTGGAGGCTAGCATGCCACACACTCTCTTATACTTGACACATGGACAAATGAGGTGGCATGGGTGATATGAGAATAGGTACACTCATTCTCACAACACAAGTGTTCATTCTTCATGTTTTTTCCTCTCTCATCCATACTTGCAAGAAGAAGAAAAAGAAAAAGAGTAGAGAAGAAAAAGAAAGCAAGAGAGTTCAATTTTTATACTACATCTTTTACTCATTCCATCTAGCAAATTGAGTGAGTGAGTTACTTCAATTTAATTGAAGTAGAAACTAGAGCTGGTGACCTTCATGTGAATCATCTTCGACGGAGCCGATCGGAAACCAAGCGAGATCCGGAGCGCCGCGGAGCTTAGCCGAAGTTCTTGGTTTCATCATTGGAGCATGAGAAGAAATATCAAAGGTTGTATCTTCTCTACTCTAGCTTTTTATTGTTTACAAGTTACAGTCTATGGTAGATTTTAGGGTTTGTTGGATGTCTTGTTCGCTCGGACTATCTTTTTTACACTTCCGCAAATTTTTCGAAACCCTTCTGGCGAGCACGGCAACCCTACAGGCTATAGTGCCCTCAAGTCAATTATTGTAATCGCAGGAAAGCGATTATGATGATTGAGGAAGGACCTATATATGGGTAGAACGGTCTTACTCAAGATGATAGTATGCTATCTGGTTAATCTCTGCCATCATGTACATATATAATGTGGTATTACGGATCACTGTTACATGTCGATAGAGCCCATATAGAATTCTTGCTTGACTACCAGGATTATTGTGGCGATCACACTTATGAGAACTAAGTAGTCTATAATCAAATCCTTAAATGTCCATGTCACGCACCACTCCTAATACAGAGAGTATTGTTCGCTCTGGACGGAACCGCATGGTTTTGTCCTTCGGGGTGAACCGGACCCGACCAGGGGCCACTTCCTAAGAGGTCACCCATCCCAGAACTTTCCTAGCTCGAGCACGCTTAACTACGGAGTTCTCAATCTCCTATAGTGCCGATTCACTTAAAAGACGTCTCTGTATTAAAGAGTGGTATCATTTCATTTATAGTTCCGGATCTGCCCTCTTTCGGAATGTAATATTCCCCATTGTTCTACAGTGGGTCCCACGGATTCAAAAGGTGGGCCCTACGGATTCAAGAGGTGCCCCCGCTCCTTTGGCGTGACACTTTGTTCCGTGAACAAGAACCGAGTTCCGACATTCTTCTCACTTTTGAACAATGGTTCGTTCTCGAACCACAGACCTACTATTGAGAGAGTAGCTCTGATACCATTCTGTCATGCCCTACCCCCAATACAGAGAGTATTTTCCGCTCTGGAAGAAACCGCACGGTTTTGTCCTTCGGGACGAACTGGACCCGAACAGGGGCCACTTCCCAGGAGGTCGCCCATCCCAGAACTTCCCTGGCTCGAGCACGCTTAACTACGGAGTTCTCAATCTCCTATAGTGCCGGTTCACTTAAAAGGCGCCTCTGTATTGAAGAGTGGTATAATTTTATTTATAGTTCCGGATCTTCCCTCTTTCGGAATGTATTATTCCCCATTGTTCTACAGTGAGTCCCACGGATTCAAGAGGTGGCCCCCACGAATTCAAGAGGTGGCCCCGCCCTCTTGGTATGACACTTGGCGTGGCACTTTGTTCCGTGTGGCATTTTGTTCCGTGAGCAAGAACCGGGTCCCGATAGTCCCTAGTCGTGGGAATATCGAGACTGGATATCGATATTCCAGAGTAGACTAGTGTATACGCTTCTTGACCCAGACGAGGGGCGATGGCCGGTCTCACAGCCATTGGTGTCAGTTAGCCACCAAAGATAGTATACATGTGCTCATTAGGTTATGAGTTACACTGGACAGACTCGCCGGAAATATGCTAAATGGTATTATACCTATTGTCAGATAGCAGTTCTCAGGTGATATGTGTACAGGTTAGTATGTCGACCTGAGATCGTCATTTGTCTCATGTGCGTTCCCATTGTGCTTTGATTACTACCCTGCCATGGCTCAAAAGAATCGTGCAAACAGGTTTTAGTTGGGTATTGTCCCGAGCCACATGGAAGCAGTGAGCGGATCGTCGGGGATTCGTCTTTCCCGGTATTAGGAATAGATGTCGCGTTGTGCTCGAGTGGCCATTATCAGAAATAGGTGGCCAAGGTGGATGAGAATTACTGATTTGGATCAGTAGTTTCTCATTGGGTGATGGGCTTCACACCGACACGACTTATCGCGTTATTAGGGGTCTGACTTTATCCAACCCCTAGACCCGATATGCGATACTCTTAGACGAACAGACCGGACTATATGGAGATTGTCACCGACAGGCTCAGTAGGGGTATGTATGAGTTTGCTCGTCGGCATTCCTTTCGTTCAATATCTGGGTAGCCGTTACGTACAGCTGGTGCCGCTAACGTGCTTATGGTTAAACCCACTGCCAGCTTATTGACGAGTCTTTAGAGTCTCATACAGAGGGTTTTCCCAGTTCAGGAAAAATGATGTAGTGGCCGTATTTTGATACGTGCAGGGTTTCGATTAGGTATTTGTGCTAGCCACACGGACTTTAATCGGGCAGATGATAATACTAGCCGGCTTTGGATTAAACCGGATTATTAAATCAAGTTTTGATTTAATAATTTACACATATATTTCGATCGATATGTATATTCTAGTATTCTGTTCATTGTATTTTTCTATCTCTTGGGTATTCATATTTTGACATGAATACATGCATGTATTTGCGGAGACGTATTTTTGTATTCATACAATAATATTTCTAGAAGGAGAACACCTCATTTCTAGATTTTTCTTTATAAAGAAATTATGAAATGAGGTAGAAAAGAGAAATGGTGGAGGGTATGAGCAAATGAATTATAAATTCATTTTCACATACTATTCAAGCATGGTTACAATTTTAAAATGGTGAAATTCTTTTAACAAAAGAAATGAAGCATGCTTGAATTTGTGAAGAAGTTTTTTTTCATTCTACCATTTTGCTTATCTCTCTTCCATGGCTCCTCCTCCTCCTCCTTCTTCATTATTTTCAACCCCCTCATGAGTTGAGAATTATGAAAATAAAAGAGAAAGAAAAATACTAGAATACTCACACACATCACTAAACATCCTAGATTAGCATCCTAGGATCCTTAGTTACTTCATTGATGAAGTTGAAGCTTGAACTTGGTTCTCTAGGATGGATCATCTTCGGCGAAAGAAGACCTGCTTGTAAGTGCAATCCGGAGCTCTTGAGAGATTGCTAGAGTCCAACCCAATTGGATCAATTGAAGACGCTGCAAAGTTTATAATTTCTATCTTGTCGTTTTCCTAGTTTAAGTATTTGGTGTAGATTCTTAGGTGTTTAGTTTCTAGTGCTATCAAAAATTTTATTTTGGATTCTGCATTGGCTGCGGATTAGCGGCGAGAGCACTAGGAACCAATATGGTAGTCCATAAGCACATCCTTAAATGTCTTTAGTCGTAGGAGTATCGAGACTGGGCATCGGGATTCCATTTTAGACTAGTGTATACGTTTCTTGACCCTCTACAGGGCGATGGTTGATCCCATAGTCATTGGTGTTTGACACAAAAGATTGTATACATGTGCTTATTAGAGAATGAGTTATACTGGACGGACTCATCGAGAACTCCTAGTGGTATTATACCAATGTCAAGTGGCAGTTCTCTGATGACGATAGTACATTGTAGTCCCTCGACTTGAGAACGCCACAATGTCTTATGTGTGTTCCTACTATACTTTTATTACTACCCTACCACGGCTCAAAGGAGTCGTGCAAACAGGTTTTACTTGGGTATAGTCCCGAAGCACATGGAGGCAGTGAGCGGTCGAGAGGATTCGTCACTCTCGGTATAGGGAGTCAATATCGCACTGTGCAAGACACGATTATAACCATAATTCGGTAGCTACCGCAGTGGAGATAAACTGATGAGTGCTATCAATTGTATCTCCGGTTCGTTATGAGTCCACTGCTGCACGACTTATTGGGTTAATGGGGGTCTGAAAAATTCCACCCTCAGACCCGGTATACGATACTCTTTGACGAAGAGACCGAACTGCATGGTATTCATCACTTATTGACTTTGTCGGGTCCGGATGAATTCGCTCATCGACCTACCTTTATCTTGTTCATACCTGGGTAGCCGTTACGTGCAGCTAGTACCGCTGATGGGATTGTGGGTTAACCCGTAAGAGGATTGAATCTGAAAGTGTTTCGGATTCAATCGGATATGATCCTACATAACCTACTGCTAGTGTAATGACAGGTCTTTAGAGTCCCGCAACGAAAGTACCTGTCCGGACAAAATATGATGTGGCGTACGTATTGGATACGTGTGGGAGTTCGATTAAATTCTTGATTTAATCGAACGTCTGGAAATACTAGCCGTTTTAAAAACCGGAATATTAAGTCAAGTGTTGACTTAATAACCGTATTTTCATATAGTTTTTAGTATTGTGTATTAGATACATACTCTCTTTTCAGTATAGAATACTGATATAATTATGCTGGCTAATCGTGTATTTGATACATGATGTATATGTGTATAAGATACATATACTTGGTCTCTCTCTCTCTCTCTTACACATACACACACATATATGACATAAATAAAAATCCCACTTTCATAATTCTCATATACATATGTGTGTGCATTATATAATATGATAAACATGACATGGTGGGACCCTCCTTCTCTCTCTTTGTGTGACAACAAAGAGAAAAGAGAAAGGGTAAGACTTGTATCATTCATTGAAATGAGAAAGAGAAAAAGAGATTTTTTTAACATGCTGTCTCATTTTCATAAACTTCTTCTTTCAAGCTCTTGAGCTTGCTCACTACTTTAATGGTAAATATTGCATATGAGAGGGAAAAATAAAAGGAGAGAGTACCCATTTACCACCTCATCTTCCTTTATACTTAGTCAGACACTTGAGAGAGTATCTCCACTTGAAGATGAAGACGGAGCTTCGGACAGATTCCTTTCACCGCGGATCCTCTACGGCGAGACAGTCGGCTTGTACATTCTCCGGAAGCTCACTTAGTCTATCATGTTTTGAAATGATGTTAAGTCTTTAAAAATTTTGATTTTCTATTCTGCCGCGGTCCGCAAGCTTTGAGCATCATCTTACTATATATATATATATATATATATATATATATATATATATATATATATATATATATATATATATAAGCGTTGAGCATCATCTTACTATATATATATATATATATATATATATATACATATATATTAGTTGTCTTGATATACATTGTTATCTCACAACCTAATAGCTTAAGTTTTTGGGTTGAGTGGTTCTTAACATGGTATCAGAGCACACCTGGCTCAAGAAGTCCTGGGTTCAAATCTCGTAATTTTCAATTTATATTATATTTGTTTCTCCCATTTCTTCCGTCTAATACAGTGATAGTTTTCGCTAAAGGCTTTTCTTTCCATGTGACCCAAAATTCAAAAGCCCACGTAAGGCAGGGTATTAAATATCAGTTGTCTTGATATATATTGTTATCCCACAACTTAATAACTTAAGTTTTTGGGTTGAGTGGTTTATATATATATATATAAAGCTGATCCTATGAGGTTACATTGCGTCTCATTTCTTATTTTGGCGTCGACTTTTGCAACACAAAGCCACCGTGTTTTTCACCATTCTTTACAGTGTAAGTCTATGTCACGCACCCCACAAACTTGCGGGGAGGCGGAATATATGAAAAACGATTATCAAAACTTCGTAACACGGACTTGAGCGCATGAATCGTATCTAAACCGTTACTAGCAAACTATGAGAGGTTTCACTACTCGGATTCGTAGTTATACCTCACGTTACTTGTCCTTCGGGTCTTCATCGTTTTCCTCTACTCCTCGTAAGCTCCTTGGAACGTCGGCACCTTAACGGCCTCTTCGAGTCAAAGACGATCCACGCGAAAGCTCCTTCTCCAAGATTGATCTCTTACTTGAGATAACTAGGTTTCTTTAGTTGCTAATCAAAGTGACCTAGGTGATATAGAGTGAGGTTATGGATTAATTAGTCTATCTAATTCTTGATCTCAACATATGAGAGGGAAGGATTAGGGTTTCAAGAGAGAGCTTGAGGAGAGAGAAGGTGAGCATGAGTTATGAATGAAAAAGCTTCTCACTTCTAATATATTATGAAGCATAAGAAAATCAAAATGAATAAATCAAAATGCATTATCATCATGCTTCATTAAATATATTCAATGAATCATCAAGTGAGTCATTAAGCAATAAATGCTTCATTAACTCACTTGAATGATTCATCTAAGTGAGTCACAAATGCATTAAATGCTAATGCCACCTTACCCTCCATGTCATCATCCTTCAAGAAGCTTCCCGACAAATTACGAGAACGCCCCTCCTATCCATTAAAATACGGAAAAACTTTAGACTGTATAAATCCAATAACCCGATACTAGAATCTGGCTTAAACCAAAGCCGGCTAGTAAAAACTGTCCGAACGTCGTACGTGCGTAAACACACGTACGCGTCCGAACCCTTGAAGTAAAACCATATGACCTCTATATCGTTTCGTCTGGAGCAGGGAAACTCTCTGTGTGGGACTCTAAAGACTCGACACTACGCTGGCAGTGGGTTTAACCACAGACCGCAAATGGCACTAGCTGTACGTAACGGTCCCCAGGTAGATGTCGATAAGAAGGCCGATGAGGAAACTGTAAGTCTACGATAGCGCCCCGGCCGTCTACATACGCCAAATGCGAAACAAAAACTTTTTAACTGCGCTATCGTATACTTTAACCCGGATCTTCCATTATTGCTAAACTAACAAACTGTAAAGAGTGTAGAAAGGTTATACCGAACGATCCGAGTCCTTCGTTCTTTAACCATCATCCCACGCTCCGTTGCGGCTGCTCCGATCTCGTCGATCTCCGATCTGCTCGTCCAGGTGGCACCACGTCAACGATTCTTTAAACGGGCTCCCGCCTCTGACTCGAGGCAACTCGGTCGTCAAGTTTGCTAAAAGAGACGACCAAGATTGATGTAGAGAATGAGTAGAAGACTTTGTCTCGTTCCGTCCAAAGCTATGGACGAACGGTTAATGAAGTTGCCAATTGATTCGGGTGATGGAATGAAATGAGCAATGAAATTTCCATACACCCCAAAATCTATCACAATCTTTTACAACTATCAAGTGAGAGTGAGTGAGAGAGGGGGAAAGGGCCGGCCATATATAGAGGTGGGGGGTGAGTGTAAGAGGGGAGGTAACCACAAGGATAAATATCTAGTGTGAACACAAATAAATATCTAGTGTGAACACAAATAAATATCTAGTGTGAACACACAGTGTGAACACAAAGAAAGCAACCAATGAAACAATAACACCTCACCGCATCTAGAACTTTCTAGAAGCATCCACACTCTTCCAAAGAAAAGATAAATCCGTCTTTAACCGAATGTTAAAAGACGGCTGATAGAAAACTGGAAACTGGCAACTTCCAAAAGTGATCCCGAAACGAATTTCAGGATAACCCCATAACTATATTAAAATACCCGCATTTGTATTACGACCGAATACAAATGCAACTGAGACAAAGATATTATATCTACTCAATACAATACTCTGATCCGGCTTAAACCAAAGCCGACCAGTATCATCTGTCCGAAAACCGACACGTGCGTAAATGCACGTGCATTCTCCGAACCCTGCCATAAAACCATACGGCCTCTACAACGTTTCGCCCGAACTTGGGAAATTGTCTGTGGGGGACTCTAATGACTCGTCAGTACCCTGGCAGTGGGTTTAACCACAAACCGTCAGCGGCACTAGCTATGCATAACGGTTGCCCATGGACTGACCTCAAGGGATGCCGATGAGCGAACTCATCCGGAAACCCTACTGAGCCTAACAGTGACAATGTATATACAGTCCGGTCCGTTCGTCTATGAGTATCGCATATCTTCCTAGGGGGCTAGTAACGTCAGACCCCCAATAGCAGTATAAGTCGTGTCGGAGTGTAGCCCAATAACACCCTGAGATACTACTGGAGTACCTACCAGTAAATCTCCTGCCACGACCGTGGGCTTTGTGTAATGGCTCTCCTAGACATAGCACGATCTCGCCCCCAATACCGGGAGAGACGAATCCCCTGCCGATCCGCTCACGTGCCTCCATGTGGCTCGGGACTGTACCCAAAAACTACCTGTTTGCACGACTCTTTTGAGCCGTGGTAGGGTAGAAATCAAAGTACAGTGGGAACTCACACGAGACAAATGATGACCTCAGGTCGATGAACTAACCTGTACACATGTCACCAGGGAACTGCTATCTGACGATATGTATAATACCAACTAGCAGATTCCCGGCGAGTCCTGTCCGGTGTACTCATAACCCAATGAGCACATGTATACATCTTAGGTGATCCAACTGACACCAGTGGCTTGTGAGACCGGCCACCGCCCCTCGTCCGGGTCTCGACTGTATACACTAGTCTACTTCGGAGTATCGATGCCCTGTCTCGAAACTCCCACGACTAGAGACCACAATTAAGGATATGCGTATAAACTACCCAACTCTCACGTATATGATCGCCATCATACAGTTGGTAGTAAAGCAAGATCCTAAGGGCTCTATCAAAGTGTAACATGTAATCAGTCACCTGAACATGTACACGACTGATAAAGGCAAACCAGATAGCATACTATCATCTCGAGTAAGACTGTCCTACCGGTATAGGTCCTCCGCAATCATTGTAATCACGTACCTGCGATCCAATAATTGACTATGAGGGCACTATCTCCAACAGAAACCCATCCGAACTCCTACTGAGCCTGATATGACAATTTCCGTACAGTCCGGTCTGTTCGTCTAAGACTATCGCATATCGAACCTAGGAGGCGGCAAGCGTCAGTCCCCTAATAGCGGTATAAGTCGTGTCGGAGCGTAGCCCATTACACCCTGAGAAACTACTGGAACCTACCAGTAAATCTCGCTTGCCCTGGCCAGGGACTTTGCGTAATGGCTCTCTGATACAGCGGGATACCAACTCCCAATACCGGGAAAGACGAATCCTGTCTAACCGCCACTGCCTCCAAG